>CANDYH010001175.1:0-14848 GCA_947396885.1 Heligmosomoides polygyrus polygyrus | reverse complement strand
GTCATTGTTTAGGCCAAATACGCATTCAGATTATATCCACGACATCAGTAGAAGTAGAATGCGTGCCGAATCCCAAAACCGACTGACTAACGCCGTCGTTCACCTTATTATAGCTTTTGTGGAACCTAGTTGTAAAAACGAAAACCAAAGGCACAGCATTCAGCGACCACGGAGGAGCCGGTGCGCATGACGAGTAGCGTGATGAAGATCACAAGGCCGGTTCCATGAGGCGCTCTTCTGCACCAGGAGGCAGCGTGAAGGGCAAGTAGCGTTTGTATGAAGCACGGTCCGAATCACCACTTACTTTCAAGTTTTTTTCCACAGCTGGGAATTCCTACCCTTTCTCGGCCGCTTTGCACAGGCGCAGTAATAAAAGTGGAATGCTTGCCACCTCCCAAACAAGAATTTACCTTAACCCTCCCTTCTACTGTCTACTGTACTTCTACTGATTGATTTTTATAGGTGATGTCGGTCTTCTCTCAGAGTTCACCGATCGGGGTGGGAGTTGCGTGGTTATGACGGCTGACGGAAGGGCTTCACAGCAAGGAAATTTTCGATGAAGCAATCACTATTGATTCATATTATCGATGTCTTGAACGCATCCACTGTGCGTTGTGGTTCAGAGGTGGTGTTACAGATGTTGTCAAACACGCGTCTGGATTCAGAAGCGCTGCCGCGTAAATCAGAAGACTTGAGAAGGCTTGTCAGAGATCATTTAGGCAATCAATCGTAGTTTTTCTGACGATGACGATTAGGCGTGGAAAAATCGGTCATTCATTACTGCAGCGATTCTGCAAATTTTTGCAGCTCAACATTGTGAGACTCTGTGGAAGTTCTCCCTTTTGACAGAAAGGCTTTTCGGGGAGTGACCAGAATCGATGAGGTGCTCAGTATCGCGGCACCGAGCCACTCTCGCAGCTAAGCATTGATTCACAGAAGGAACCGTTTTGGAGATCCTAATTACCCGAAAAATCTAACAAGCCTTTTCAAAATATGTACGCCGTTACACAAATTCTCGTTGGGCATTCGAATGACACTCTTCGAAAACTCGAATAACTTTGGCCTCCTGGGAAATTTTGAATATTCGAACGGTTTCGAATACCGAAAACTTTTGAGCATTCGAAATCAAATATATTCAGAAACGAGATTTTTCTGAATATTCGAATTCGAGTACATTCGAATAACGAGATTTTTCTGAATATTCGAATTCGAGTACATTCGGAAAACGCGATTTTTTGAATATTCAAATTCGAATGAATATCATTCGAATACCTATTCGAATGGGTCATTTGAGTATAAGTATATTCCACTGGCGTCCTCACCAAGGCGGTCTCTTTAGAGCGTAGCGGGACTGGGACCCGACAATATGTTGACCGTGCTTATCCAGGCAGCAAAAGGCGATCGACTCAATTTTCCCGAGAAGAGCTGAGACCGGAGAGCGGTCAAGGCCTTTGCACAGCTCTCCTTCTTTAGCAGGAATGTCCGTGTCGGGTTTCGCCGGTCAGCGATGATTGCCGATCAGACGGCGGTACGCGCTGAACTGGCGACGGCGTAGAGTGGGCGCAGCGAGACTCCATGCGATGCAGTGCGTCACGGGGCCGTATGCTATTCTCTCCCCAACCGTCCCCGGCCGGGTATGAGGCAGTCTCCGCCCACCTCCCGGGTATGCACAACCCGTGCACGAGCGCTCTCGGTTATCGATAGCCGGGTACGGCGTCCCCCTAGAAATTTGCTCGGGACGAGCCGGGGACGCAACGAAAGTGAGACGTTGGAGCGCGGAATTGGCAGCGGAGCGCGGTAGTTACAATCAGCTGCTGCGACACGTCTCATCGACTGCGAATATTTACTACGACAATCGCTTTCTTACATTGAGTTGAACTCTGTTCGATGAAGAGAGCACTTTCCAATGCACCCGTGACAGTGCGGAATATCTAGTTGCGCACAACACAGGTTTTCGTAGCCAACACTCAAAGAATGATTAATAGAACATAAAAATGTTCGCGACTGGTCTACATCCTCCGAAAATTAAAGGAAATGAGATATAAAGCTGAACTGTTTAGTGCACTGTATCGGGTGAACTAATGTTTTTTTTCAGTGAAGGGTAAGCGAGCCACTAAAACATAAGTAGAACTCCTATTTCATGCGAACTAGTCTCCATTATACTTGTGCTCGAATGATCGAATTCGAATAATTAATCGAATAATTTATTCGAATTCGATTTTCGATTATTCGATTATTCGAGTTTCGCAAATTCGAATAATTATTCGAATTCGATTATTCGAGTTTCGCAAATTCGAATAATTATTCGAATTCGATTATTCGAGTTTCAAAAATTCAAATAATTATTCGAATTCGGTTATTCGAGTTTCGAAAATTCGAATAATTATTCGAATCCGATTATACGAGGTTCGAAAATTCGAATAATTATTCGAATTCGATTATTCGGAGTTCGAAAATTCGAATAATATTCGAATTTCGAATACGTGGTTGTTTCGAATGTGGCATAATGATGATTTTTGTAAGTGACGTTCATTCCGGTGACAATTGTTTTCGATAGCACAGCCTCGAGGATCTCGCCGTTACGCAAACGCATTCAAATATTTATTTATTTATTTATTTTTATACGCGAACGGAAAAAAGTTCAAATATGATTCAAACACAAGACAACAGGTGACTAAATAAGTGACTTGTGGCTTGCATAATAACGCAATACCTCAAAAACAACAGCAAACTACAAAGTTTTCTAGTGTGGTACCCGTCAACCAGCCTTTCAAATTGCCATTGAGTGTTTGGTATTAGGTTGTCCCATAAGTCCCCACTGCAGATTTCGCCGGCGGTCTGATTTGCTCTATCAGAACATGTATTGCATTTCTTTTTTCATCATGAATTTTGTCAATTTTTAGGTCGTTGAAGTGAAAAGTGAAAAAGTGGCCATCTACACAGTTGTTCTCCCGCTTAGGTTTTACAATTTTTTGCGCAGTTTTTTATAGCATTTGGAAGACAATGTTCTGTACTACAAGAATATATGTTGGCCCTATTTTCTCACTTGTCCTTTATTTTTAGGCCATCAAATTGGGACGTACGACTTTTCCGTCCGAACTTTTACCGAAACTCCGGTTCTGTGGTTGGACTTTTTTGCTGGGTGTTATATGTCGTTTGAAAAAGGATGTCTTGTTCAGTAAGAATTTGTGTTGCGTTTATTGACTCACGCTGATTTCTGTCGAATATCAACAACTGAAGAAGGAGAAGGAGTTGATGGTGAAGACGATTTTTCTCTGTTTGGCATTTTGTTGATATCCAATAGAAATCAATAAACGCGACCCAAATTCTTATAGAGCAAGAAATTGTCTTTCGAATGACATATAACACCAACCCAAAAAGTCCAACCACAGAGCAGGAGCTGTCGGCAAAAATAACCATCCTCCTTCGGACGCCCTAATTTGATGGCCTAAAAATCAATAAAGGACAAGTGAAAAAATAGAACCAACACATATTCTTGTAGTACAAAACATTGTCTTCTAAATGCTATAAAAACTGCGCGAAAAATTACAAACCTAAGCGGAGAGAACAAGTGCGCAAATGGCTACTTTTTCACTTTTCACTTCAACGACCTAAACATTGACAAAATTCATGATGAAAAAAGAAATGCAATACATGTTCTGATAGAGCAAATCATTCTCTTTCGAAAGCTATGCAGCGCTATGCAAGAGACCGCCGGCGAAATCTGCAGTGAATCGTTGAAAAAACTGCAAGACTTATGGGACAACCTAATATATTGTTTTCCTTTGAAGGCTTCAAAAATTCAACCCCTGCTCCATATGTGAAAAAATGCGGATCTTACCTTGATTTTGCTCTAGGAATTTGAATTTTCCATTGAGCACCTCTTGCAAGAGAAGAAGAGACCAAATAAAACTAGAGAGGCACCATACCATTTATCAACTTGTAAATCTTTACTAAATTATATTTTTTTCTAATATACGATGCGCAAGAGGACGTTAGTTAAGGATCATCTTCCTGGACAATGCCAAAGGTGCCGTAGTATGCTGTTGTAATTGTAATATATCCGTGAACTTCTATCCAAAATTTCCCAGTGAAGCTGATCCGCACCAATTCAAGTCTAGCTACCTCTCTTTTGCATTAAGACTAAACGCAGTGGTACCGTAGTGCATGTGTAGTAAAAGTGCTAGTTCAGTGCTAGTACATAGTACAAGTGCTCAGTCACGCACTTGCGCGCGATGTTGCAGTATCACTAAGCCAAGGACAATCACTTCAAGCTGGTTGCTCTACCAACTCAGCCTTCTTCACTCCCTAGCAGTACAGATGGCAATATTTGAGAACCTTATTGTGTTAACCCTACTCGGTGCGTGCAGCGCAGCCGGAGGAGGTGCCGTCTGTCGCGTGCACCCGATACCAGGTTCCCGGTTTAGATTTCCCGCCCAGGCCATCCAAGCTTTCCATCTTTCCGGGGTAAGTGAATTGTTACCAGACTTATCTGGGAAGGATCTCAGAAAATTTTGAACAAGTTACTTGCGCCCTTAGACTTCGAAATCAAGTTACTTGCGACTTATCGCTCGCGGTTAACCAACTTGCGAGCTTGCACCCAGGAATTTTAACTTGCACGCAACTAACTGTATTGCAAGCTTGCAAGAAGCTTTCGTGCAAGCTTGCACTGCAGCAAGTTGCATCATCGCGCGCGCACGCGGTCATCCGGTAGCGTCCTCGCACGCGCACGCGGTCGTACGGTATGTTTCGAAATCGGAGCTGCTCTACCGGACAGTCTTGCCATTCTTTCTGTCATCTTCCTTGTTTCCTCCCTCCTCCATTTCCTAATTGGTAGAAAGTACCTCACAGCCTTTTCCCAAAAAGAAGGGGATCCAAGTCCAGGGAGAAAGTCCACCTCGTTTTTATTTCACTTTGGCAGTTTTACGCGGCTAAAGTAGGTTTGTCTTATATCCAGCTGGAGTTGTTATCTATGTCCCACTATATATAAAGGAGTCAATGTATATTTACTTATAGTTTTCAATGTCGTTGAGTGAAATCGCCGGATTTTTCAGAGATGAATCTGTGGAACCATCTTTCTAGACTTCCCGAAAGGAGTGATAGGTGAAAATCGTTTCAAGACAGTTAATGATTATGTTTTACTTGTTAGCCTGAGCTATAGTAATAGAACGGATATTCTTTCCTATATCCTCACGGGAGGCATTCCACTCTGACTCACTGGCAGCGGCATAACCAGAAGCAAACTAGTTTACGAGACAACTTCGTGTAAGACATTAAAACTTAATCAATCCAGAGGTTGGTGCAATTCATTGTTTGCATAGTTGAAGGCTGTATGGTCTTGACGCTACTTCATCTCGGTTCGTTCCTTATTCTCAGATTGAGTACTATATGACTTACTGTTTACAGCAGCGTAGTTGGGGTTATTTTGAGTTACCTATTTGTTGTGTGCGGCGTTTTCTTGTGCAGTCAAAAAACCCCTAAACGGCTTTTCGATTCAGTTTATTGCCTTTGAGCCTTTATTTTTATCTATTAGCAGCAGTTCATTCATAGCTCATTCATAGCTTCTTCTTCAGGTCTAAAATAACCATATTTGCATATTTTTTTATATATTTGCATTTTTTATATATTTGCATATTTTATAGATATACGATTGATCAGAGCTGCTGTTGTTGTTACATACCAGGACTCCACATGAAAAACGAGGGGAAGTGCCAAGGGCTTTCTACAGGGTGGTTCAGCCATAGGATGGTTCAGCCCTAAATGAAATGCAGGGGTTCTGAACCACCTACGGTGGTAAGTCCGTAGCCCCATCCCCTCTTCCTTCTCGTGGAATCCAGGTCTATCATACATCAATGGTTCTGTTGATCATATACGTCTAAAATACGCCGCATAGCTATTTTAGACCTGAAGAAGGTCTTTAGACTCAAACCGTTGTCAAGAAATATTGACCAATTCGAGTTTTATCGCTGAGCAGGCGAAAGTATGCTTTATTTAACCGTACGACGACATCGAAATTTTACGTCAGGGAAGCAGCGACCTTAAGGAAAATGGGCGTTTGATTACAGCTGAGTCGCGAATATCGCCGAGGTCACAGCATCCAAATGACGAGTTCAATAACAACGCTCGGAAAGCGAGACTAAGTAAAGCGAGGCTGTGGCAACACAATAAGTGGAGACGGGACACAGAGCACTTTTGGATCCAAATAATCGTCGCCGGTTATCCAAATCCACTAATCGATGCGAATTTTGAAAAATTATCCACTGCATCACGCAAGCATTTCCATTTAAATCCCAGCTCCAAGACCTTTCAGTTCTTCTCTTCCAAATAAACTACCCAGACATTCCGTATATTAACGTATCATTGTCGTTGGCGTTGTCATTGAACACATCATTTGGATGCTGTGACCTTGGCGAGGTGTCTGATCCAGTTGTAATCAAGTGCCTCTTTCCTTTAACATCATTGGTTCTCTAGACCTTAAATCGTAGATCTTACAGAGAAGGCTCTTGTAGGTATTTGATATCTCGAATCATTGGAGTAAAAATAGGAGCAGAAGAACTTAAGATCATCATCTGTACGCTGAGATTTTGGCCTAAGTCTGTAAGTCTCGAGGTTCGCCATAGTTCTGGACTATTTTTTTTGAGTGTGCGAGTTGCTCAGGTGAATAAAACATGAGTATTGAAAAAAGTTCACGGAACCATTACAAGTGTGGGCCACCTATTTCTAGTGCTAGCAGAGGCCTTCGTGTAACTTACATGCGACATGTTGTGCTAGCTTGCAGCAGCTTACGAATGACTAGCAAGGGTCTTCTTGTAACTTACTTGCGACATTTCTGCTAGCGTGCAGCAACCTACGAATGACTAGCAGGGCTTATCGTGTAACTTACTTGCGACATTTCTGCTAGCTTGCAGCAACTTACAAATGACTAGTTTGAGGCAATCTGACCCGCATGCAGCTTGCAAGTAACTTGTTCAAAATTTTCTGAGATAGAGCGCTGATTTGTTCATCGGCTGGCCACGGCAAGTCACTGCATGGCCAGATACGCATTCAAATCGCCTCCATGATATCCCGTAGAAGTAGAATGCTTGGCGCATCCCAAAAGGGATTGAGTACCGCCGTCCTTTATCCTTATCCTTTATTGTGTTCCAACCTTGATCAGGTGAGTAGTTTTGCGGTATGAAGCCATCCATCGCTCCACTCCCCATCAGAGGTGGGCGGAATTTCTGTTTCTGTTTTCTGTTTTCTGATTTTCTGGCCATTTGGGGCAAATTTTTTCTGTTTTCTGTTTTCTGGGAAAATGGTCAAAAAATGGCCAGAAAACAAAAAATAGGGGGCGGCGAAAGAATTTCTCGCGTGGTTTGAGCGGATCAGCTTCGACTGACGCCTTCTGTGGATCATTATCAACGGCTGCCATGTGGTTCGACTTCGAGGCTGGTGTAGCCGGCACGAAACTTTTGGAACCATTTCGTACTGTGCATTCGTTGATGTTTCTCTAGCCCCATACTTCATTTATATTTTGAGCAGTCTGATCGGAGGTCCGGCCTAGTTTCAACTCGCAGAAGTAAATTTGACGAAAATCGCGTTTAGGCATCTGAAAATAAAAACCAAATTATTTTTTAAATAAGCGATTTAAATTAAATTTCATATTCGTACATAGAAATCGCACATAATGAGCTTTCCAACAATGTATAACACCTTATGAAAAGTCGTAGTTTATTGAAAAATAGTGTTGAAACCAATAAGACAGAAAACCTGCGTTTATTTGCACCAATCTAATAATGCTAAGTTGTACAGAAAATTTTTCCACGCGGGACCGCTACGGCAGGGACGGACTGCCTAACTGTCATCGACATACAAACAAAGAAACGTCACTTTCAAGCTACCATCAACAATATCGATCGATATTGACCTCTCGATCAAAACCTTTCACTCGCTATAAAGCACACGTTTTTTGCATTCCTCCATCATTGCTGAAGAAGGTTTTTGCATCATTAGCTATACTTGCCAGTTGCTTAGTACATTTTTGTTTCCATTCGTGTAAAGAATATAATTTGTCTATAACACCTCTTCATCTTGAAACAGCTTGGCTGTTGTAAAATCAAAAGAGGCCCATGCACTGTATTACCTGGGTCGAATAAATAGTTATTCATACTTCGCTACGGATTGGGTTGCTCATCGCGAATCTGACATCGGTTTCTGAATTTCCGGTTTCTTATAGCAGGTTAACCCTTTCACGACAAGCGGGTTTTTCTCGCGCGCCGAAAGAATACAGTTTTTGGCTTGCTTAACCGGGAAATCAAAAATGCCCACCTTTCCACTTACAAGAAGCTCGATGAACGTAAATGACATTTGTTGGGATGCTTTTGTTCAATAATGTGTGGAAATGGCGATAAAAGGTCTCACTGACGATAAATCGCAAAACGCAATAACACTGGTGTGTGCGGGAATCGAACCCACGGCCACTCTCTGTGAAGCGAGAACACTTCCACTGCGCCGCCGCCTAAGGTGGCCAGGCCGCTAACGACAATGCTGATTACGCAACACTGCGTCCACGCTGCATCAACGCACGCGGCACACAGTCCGCAGACTTTGGCCACCTAGAACTTGCCTATGAAATCCATTTGGCAAATTTGGTCTAAATATTTGTAATCAGCGTTTCGATCTCTTTCACAAGACGTAGGTATCTGTCCGAAGTTCCATGGGAAGCTGAATGCATTCCGCGGTTAGTGGTTCTTCTTTTACGCATCTACCTTACACTTCCAAATTGCCAAGCACGTTGGACGACCTCTTCGGCACGTCAGCTGAACTCCGACCACCTTTGGACGACGTCTTTGGCATGTCTGCTGAACCCAACCAACGTTGGATGACGTTTTCGGCATATCTGTTGAACCCCGACCCACGTTGGACGACGTCTTGGTTAAATGAAAAATCTCTCACCGTCCTTACTATGTGTGCAGTTTATTCGATTATTCGATTTATTCGAATATTCGAATATTCGTTCGTTCGAATAACTGAAAAATTGGGTTATTCGATTATTCGGAAATTCGAATAACGGAAAAACGGGTTATTCGATTATTCGGAAATTCGAATAAGCGAAAAATGGGGTTATTCGATTATTCGGAAGTTCGAATAAACGAAAAATGGGGTTATTCGATTATTCGGAAATTCGAATAACCGAAAAAATGAGGATATTCGATTATTCGCTCATTCGAAAATTTTTGGAAAAGCACAAGTATAGTCTCCATCTCTTAGAAATTAGAAAATGATGAGCTGGTAGTAAAATGGAGATTTTTCTTCCAAGTAGCTTTTTTGTTCATGCAAAACTGTGCTTAAATTTAGTACAAATTGATATTGTGTTCGTTTCATCTGAATGATTATTTGCATTTGTAAAAAAAAATTGTAGCCTCGGTCAAATGCCAAATTCGTACTCAAAATGGTCCAAGAATCTTTTTAGTTTTTGTTCTTAAAGCTTGGAGTGAACTTTTTTTGTACCATTTCTCAATTCTTCGGGAAAGGCACTCAACTATAAATCAGAAAACTTTCCTACGCAGGAAGGACTTTTGAGAAATTAACTACAAATTTGATAAAAAGGGTAGGGGATATTTTAATGAAACATATAATGCCTTCTGAGTGGATGAAATACTAACTCGCTTTGAAAAAAAGCACGTTCCACTTTACGCCATTCATGGGAAAACTCGATTTAGCAAATCTTTGAAGAGCACACTTTTGCTGCAATCTTTTGTGCTCAACTGATTTTGCATCGCTTTCGGCTCAAGAAACGATGTGTGTACTGTTCTGCACAGTGTGGACCCCTTTGTGAAAATACGTCTCTCTACACACTGCATGGTAAATAATGTGGTGCAGAATCACTCAGTTCATTCACTAGCTTCGAGGAGCTCACAGCCGTGATAGTGGTACTCCAGTCGGAATCCTCTGCTTCTCTACCCTACTCTTCCATCTCTGCCATCCCCGGGGGACGCCCCGGAGATGTGCATAAGATGGTGTGGGAGCGTCGAAACTCGGGGATGATACCCGGCTTTTTCGCGCCGGGTGCCATCCACGAGTCGGGCGAGAATAGCACGGCCCACGATGTGTGTCGGGAACCGTTTCAGTGCCAGTCACCATGCTCCTTCACTCCGCCCATCAGCTCACAATAAGCGGAGTACATCCAGACACCACGAAGAACCGACGACGTTCCTCCCTCGCTCGCAGTCGGAAGTGACACGAGAAAACGTATTATTGTTGGCTGAGAGGTGCGAACCTGTTATTACTCCTCGAACGATCAGTGACTGGCCCGGCTGAAGTTGGTTGCCTTCCAGGCGAGACAAGTAGGGCACACCCTGCAAAACCTTTTCTTGTCGGAAGTTAGGCGACCGCAATAAAAATCTATATTCTTAGAAAACCTAAGCATCTAGGAGACGTGGTGGGGGCAACATTCATCTGTGATGAATGTTGCCCCCACCACGTCTTCAAGGGTGTACGATCGTTCTTGGGAACAACGTCGAGCCGAACCTCATACCTCTCAATCTAATTGCAGTATCTAAAACAAGGGAGAAGTGGCTTACATGCTGTAGCTACTGCAGCATTCTGCTCTAGTTTTAACAACAAATATGTAGAAAGCATTGTTTCAAATAGCTAACACAAACGCAATAGCTGCTCGGTAACTGCCGAACACTGGCAGGCCAGCGTCAACCAAGAGTCCACTGCAGGTGTAAAGGGTCGATCCTAATGTACCGGTAAAATGCCGCTCTTCAGCATTCAGTCGTTGCGGCACCTCTACTTGATCACATTTTCCAAGTGGTAGAGCCCCCTTTAGTACGTAGATTTGCCCCTGAAAGGCTAATATAGCAGCAGTCCCACCGAACTACTCAACTCCTTGTTTATTTTCTTGTTATCTAGCCCGCGATTGAGTTAACAAAGAGGCTTCCAGACGGCTTTCTGACGCTTTTGAGTGCGAAGGAATGTTGGAAAGTCGAACAAAAGTGTGTGGTACAAGAAACCGGAATCTCGACACATCCTAGTTCATTCGCGGAACTGCCACCCTATCATCATCATACTCTATAGTATCTCGCTAAGCGATGAGTCATCCTATCGATCGGCTGCGCCGTAGCGGGAGGAAAAATAGGGGGAAAATGGGGGGGGGGAATTACGACACGAAAATAGCGAAAAATACGCAAACTTCTTCTCCCTGCCTGGGAAATTCGGCCCTGGGCAATAGAGGACGCTGAATACGAACCTGAAGTTTGTTTTTGAAGTGTCGATCACCATCAATCGATATTGATCAAATTACGGGGAGCGAAAAGAGCGGAAAGTACCCATACGGGGATTTAATATACTTCTACGTGCCAATGGATTTAGAAGACGTATGGAATACGTGGCATGACGTGCCTGGGACTCAAAGGACGTGCCAAGGACTTCGCTCAACGTGTTTGGGGATTCAGGTAGACGTGCCGAAGACGTCGTCAGCAAAGGAGGATGATTGGGGGGACCAGTACCAGTAATGGGGGACCGTTTCACTAAGGGCGGACCAGTAGTGAGGAACCAATAGATCGCCCTATCATACTATATACTGTACATACTGCGAGACTTTTGTACCCCTGGGTAGGGAATAAGCTGTACAAGTAGAGCAGCTAGCTTGATGTGATGGTCCTTAGGTTAGTGATACTGCAACATCGCGCGAAGTGCGCAAGTGCGTGGCACCCGATAGGCGTGACGGAGCACTCGTTACTTATAAAGCCTTGATCGAAAACTGACTAGAGCGAAAGCTAAGCCGGAGTAGCGTTTAGATTGTTTCCCGTTCACGAAGGAGATCCATGGCTCGAATACTCCCAACTGTTTATGACCTTTGACACGATGGACCATGTCGTGACTAAATTGCCATACAGTACTGGACATGTCTTTTGATCATTGACTGCGCAGGTCAACATAGGCTGCTTTGGAACGGTCCAAAGCGGCCTTTTTGAATAACTTCTTTAAAAATGGAATATTCCTGAAAAAAGCAACATGGCTGAGCTCAGCAGCTTGAGCTTTATCCACTGGTATACAAATTGCCGATATTCGATTAACTTTTTTCTCATCCCACGTTCGGCTCTCGATAAATCTTGGCATAGTAGTCCACGGTGTTGAGAAATAATATTTATCTCAAGCCACTCCAAGATTGGTAACACAGACAGCACTCAGGCTAACGTTTCGGCGTTCTCGCCTTCTTCAGAGCCTGGAATGAGACGAAATCAATCTGAGAAACTATCCCCCCAAACGCCATTTCATTTTACAGAAATTGTTTGAGAGACTACTAGACCAAAGAAACGGTGAATAGAGACCAGGATGGCTAACCTTTAGCAAGTGGACTAGTGACGTCCACCGGGCACCCGCAGCTGGAAGTCTAACGAGGGTGACTGAAGCTAGAGCCCCAGGGACTACCCGCCTAGACGACCTCTTGGGTCATGACCCCGTACTAAAGCTCCAGGAACTACCCGCCTGGTGGACCTCTTGGGTCATGACCTTGTAGGGCAAAACCCACAGATGTCCACGAATGGTGCCAGCTCCTGCGTCACTGCTACACGCTCATCCTTCCTATTGATTCCAGGTGACCTGGCCGCAATCCAAAGCGCTTCTAGGGTTCGCCGCGCCGAGATGTCGGGTTCACGCGCCAGGACGGTGACTGCGACCCCGAAACAGCTGTTTGCGTGCGATCGCGCTCTATGGTCGCCCAGGGGGATGGCGGCGTTGGATCTTTTTAGCCCATCAAGGTGCTCCTTTACCCTGACACATAATGGACGGGAGGTTTCCCCAATGTACTCCTGCTCGCATGCGAGGCACTTAATGAGATACACAACACCCGTAAGCATACAATCTCCCGGTTTTCCGTAGGGACAAATAGTGCACGATGGTGTAGTGCATATGCTATCGTACAAACGGTTGCGGACGAGCTGACCCTTTAAATTCATAGGTGGTATTTCCACCACCCTAACCATTTCGTGAAGGTCGGCCTTTCGAACACATGCACGTATTGCAGAGCTTATGGCATCCGAGATGAACGGCACGCAGAATGCAACTTTCGTCTGTTCTTCCGCGTGGCTCCCTCCACCCGTAGTTCGTCGACTACGCCTGTTTTCTCGCTCCTTATAGGAATAACCGTTTTGCTAGGCTATAAGGCGAGCTTTATTTATCGAGAAGGCTTTTTCGACGGTGCCAGATGAAACTTTGCACGCTGTACGAAACATGTTTTGCACAATAGCCTTCTTAACACTGGAGGGATGCGCGGAGTTGTAGTGCACAATGATGTTTTTGGATGTAGGCTTACGATACCACCTAGTTTTGTAACCACCCTCGAAAAGTTGGACGTGGACGTTAAGGAATGCAAGCCAGTTGTTTGTAGGCTTTTCACGCGTGAAGCTAATATGCTCCGATTGCTGGTTTAAGAGTTCAAAGCAAGTGTCCATGTCATGCTGAGTTGGACAGACGACAAAACAGTCGTCTATGTAACGACAGTAAAGTGTAGGCATCCGATGGAGTACCGGCGCTTCTACTTTAGACATGAACGCCACTGCCATAACGGGAGCCAGTCTTTGACCCATCGCAAGGCCCCTAACCTGTTTGAAATACTCGCCCGACCACCTGAACACATTGCACTGCAAGCATTCGCTGAGAAGCACCATAACTTGTGGAACGCTTAAGCCGTACATGTTTATATCCGTGTGATGCTCAGCAAGGAGTTCTGACACGGCTTCAAGTGCTTGGCCGTTTGAGACGTTTGTATACAGTGCTGTGACGTCAAAAGATTCCATAACACATCCTTGCTCAAAACTACTTTGACGTAGTCTTCTAAGGAATGTGTTAGTATTGGGTAGGTGGGCGGGTATGAACTGTAGAAGTTGTACGATAACCAGGTTTAGAAACCAAGAAACTCGGTCCGTAGGGCCACCGATGCAGCTGACAATAGGCCTGATTTTGAACCGAGAAGGGTCGGGTGAAGAAACGCAGTCTATGGGGAGTTTGTGGGTCTTAATTAGGGTGTACAAAACAGGTACGACGGGCAGGTCACAGCGCAGACGTGTAACTAGGGAGTTGGGAATGTTTGCCAACCTTGCAATGTCAGTCCACCTCTTGTTTAGCCTACGGTATTGCCGTGCAAACTCCTGAGCCGAAGATTGCTGGTATACCGTCGCGTCCTGCAGATGGAACCGAGTTATGGCTCGATCCAACTCCTGTGTAAGAACGACGAATTCCCCACCCTTGTCGCTAACGCCAATTTTTATAGCACCCGACGATGTCATACCCTTCAGTTCTTTTAGACCCTTTCTCTGCGCAATAGTTAAATTTGAGCGCACCCGTTTCCCACTGATGGAACGCAGCATAGCAAGGAGCGAGATAGTGAACGCGCGGAACCTTTTATCCACTGCGCTATTGGGCTCCTGCGGTCTCAGATAAGTGGCCGGAAATCGAGGAGGCGGTATAGCAGCGGCGGCGCCTGCAGTCAGTGCTGCCGGCCCAGTGATTCGCTCATCGATTTTGGCCCTTTGCCGCAACCGATCGTGTAGTGATTGCAGGTTTCCAACGATACGACGCGAAAGAATGTGGCACAGAACTGAAGGGTATGACATCGTCGGGTGCTATAAAAATTGGCGTTAGCGACAAGGGTGGGGAATTCGTCGTTCTTACACAGGAGTTGGATCGAGCCATTGTTTCCGAATTTCATACAACGGAAGAAGATTCTTGAGGCGTCTCATCGAGCAAAGGACGATCGACGGTTGAAATCTATTCGTCAACATATCCTGAAGTCATGCATTTCTATGAAATGCGATCATATGTATTGCTTATTGAAGAAGTGCACCGATAAGGAATTATGTTG
>CANDYH010001174.1:0-18335 GCA_947396885.1 Heligmosomoides polygyrus polygyrus | reverse complement strand
CAAAGCACCCCTACAATAAGTACACTTTTCCCAATAGCACCTTACTTACACCATCTTTGCTAAAATCAAAACTACGAGAATTAATAAAACATAAGAAGTCATTTTCGACATCATCAATTTTTTATCCTTCGCATGACGATCTAAATGCTTGAAGAAAAGATAATCGGTAGGGGACAGAACTTCTGAATATGCTGAATGTAGAAGAGTTTCGTACCCCAATTCATCCTGTTTCTGGGCAACAATTTTTGAAATGTGCGGACGTGCGTTGTCATGCAGTAGGATTGGGCCTCTTCGATTGACCAAAGTCGGCTGTTTCAATCAACTTCTGGTGCATCACTTCAGTTTCGGCACAGTACTTCTACGCTGTGACAAACTCTTCAGCCTTCAAGAACTGGCAATGGACTATACCAGCCATTGTCCACAATACGGTCACCATGGTCTTCCATGGATGGAGACTTGGTTTCGGCTTCATCTTGAGACTCTCATTCTTCTCTAGTCACTGTGTTATCCAAAAAATGATTTCTTAGATTGCGCAGCCCTTAGCGAAGCACAGGTGTCGTGGCGCTTCAGCTTGGCAGTCAGTTTGTGCGGGATCCATTCATCCAATTTCTTCACTTTTCCGATCGCATTTAAGTGGCGGCTGATAGTGCTGCCATCAACGACGATATGCTGTGCTGGCTCTCTCACAGTTTGACGCTGATTGAGTCGGTCGTCGTCAAGGATTGATGGTGGCCTACCTCAGTCTTTATTTTCGAGATATTCATCTCTAGATCGAAACCTTTCGAACGAGCGGCGAATTGCGCGTTTCTTAGCGAAATCTCCCAAATGCAGCGTTGATGTTACGAGCTGCGGCCGCAATGGGTCCACTTTTCAATTCATATAAGCAGAGCACCCAAGCATCATGATGATCTGTAGCATCTTGTAAAAACAACGTCAAAAACTAGGCAATGGGCAATTATGTGACAAGCGCCTAAAAAAAACAAAGATTCTTTGAAACTTGAAACTTCTTTGAGGTTCAGAAACTACATATATATATAACCTGAAACCGGAGCATTCGTAACCACGAAAACTTGACCGGAAAATGAGGTAACAAAATTGCACATTTCATATGCAACAACCTAATAATCGATCTTAGGGTGAAATAGGATACTCTTAAGCTTGATAGAAGCCCGCATGTGATGCTTTGACTCCTTATTGCTTCACCAGCCCTCCTGGAGTGATTGAGAGCTTGTGAAATTTTTGTTATTTATGAAAACAACCAATGCGAGCTTATTTCAAAGTACATTAAAGCATCAGTTTAGTTTATTTATTTATTGCATGGCTAAAATCCGTGTGAAGAACAGTGCAATCAGAAACGGTTTAGAATAACATCCACATGAATTGGCAAACGATCAGTACCAAAGTAGAATAGTTAGAAGGAACATGCAATGACCGGGGCCCAGAAATAAATGAAGGAATAGAAAAGATGCAAACCAAGAGGGGCTCTACCACAAGATCTCGTTACGTCCTAGAATTATTTATGGATCGACTTTCATTCGTAATAAATGGCTCCAGCTTTACGGAATTCTGAGTTTTTGGCAAGTTTCATGTAATCTGAAGCTGCTATATTATCAAAAAAACTATGTCGAATTGAGGGTCTTGCAGTATTAATGAAAGTTTCTGTCCTCCACCTCGGCTTCTAGATGGTCTCACCATGAAGAAGTCACGTTCCTCAGGTCCACAGATCGTATATTCTTCGTCTGTTTGAAAGTGTCTGTAGTCCAAGCTGTTTCTTACTTCGCCATTGGGAATAGCATGGTAATCAAACCCACATTTCCTGATAAACAGTTTTCTAGTGAAGCTATTTCGGACTATTTCAAGTCTAAGTATATTTTTCTTCTTAACTGGGTGAAAAATTGCTGTTGCACACTTTAGTTCGGCCTAACGCAATTCTTATAAGTTTTGATGGGGACGGAGAGGTTCTTTGTGGAAAGACTTCTAAAGAGATTGTGTACTACAGCCTCGTTCTACTTGGAATTTGTTCGCAATGTTCATCTAAAATCAAATTTGCATCAAAGAGAAACCCAAGATATGTTGCTTGATCAGTGCTCGTAATCTTATTGTCACCTGGCTAAATTTGTAGCCTGGATTTGTTCTTCCTAAATAGAGCACCTTAGTTTTTTCTTTTAACAAAGGGAGCCGCCAGTCATGAATCCAGCGATCAAAAGCATCTATGGCTCGTTAGAGAAGGTTTTGATCATGGAGTTTTGAACTATGGTAAATTTTCAAGTCGTCTGCAAAAGCTATGCATTTTACTCCTGAGCTCGTTATTAATAGATAACGAGCTCAGGAGTGAAATGTATAAATATCTATCACTATATAATTTAGCTTACACGCGGAGTTCGACGAGGTTCCCATCTCACTCAGGTTAGAAACCTGCGTGGGATACGCCTCATCAAACCCCGCGTGGACAAAGTATGCCTTTCAACATGGGGTGCTGCTGCAGCAGAGGAAGCACAGCCTCCTCCTGCTTCATCAGTGCTCGTAGATCCAGATACTCAGAATCGCGGCATCTGCTCGCGATTCTGAGTATCTGGATCTGGAAGACGAGTCCACTACGTTGCGCAACAGGCATCTGGAGTCAAAAGAGGGGACACCGTCGGCGTACGACGAGCAGCCGCATTCAGAATTCAACATGGGATGCTGCTGCAGCCGAGGAAGCACAGCCTCCTCCTGCTTCAAACACCGGCATCTGCGCGCGTTTCTGAGCATCTGGATCTGGAAAACGAGTCCACTACGTTGCGCAACAGGCATCTGGAGTCAAAAGAGGGGACACCGTCGTCGTACGACGAGCAGCGGCATTCAGAATTCAACATGGGATGTTGCTGCAGCCGAGGAAGTACACCCTCCTCCTGCTTGGCAGAGCGGCATCTGCTCGCGATTCTGAGTATCTGGATCTAGAAGTCGGGTGCCTACGTCGCGCAACAAGCGTCTGGAAACACACCTCATCGAACCCCACGCGGACAATATCGTGAGCATGGGAGGACCACTAAGGGGGGTGGAGAAGGGAAGTAAGGGGACCTCTAGGTTGGACAAGGTGAGTGACCAGGAAGGAAAGGAACAACTTGGAGGAGTTACCAGGACCGGGAAACTTGCAAGAAGAGACCAGTAGGGGGGTCAATAGTGGAAACAAAGAAGGAAGTGGGAGTTGAGACCAGGAAGGTGTGGGGGGGGGATCAGTAAAGGCGGACCAGCAATTCGATCCAGTAGGGAACGACTGAGGAGGAATCTGGCGTCTAGCTTCGGAAACCATGTCAACGATATCTAGAAACGCTAGCTGTTGAGCATGAGAACGGTTGCGGAGGAGCAACCTGAGGGACAGAAGTACAGCGCAGCAAAAATCAATGGCCTTACTGGACGATACGTAGGGAATGTCCATGATGAACGCACGGAAGGGGTGAACGGCTTGATGTCAAGAAAGTACGCAGCAGATCCTAGATGTCAGCGAATTTTACGCTTTTCAAAAACTACTTTCTTTAGGTCAGTGATGTTGCAAAGTCGCGCGAAGCGCGCAAGTGCAAAGCACGCCGTTAGGCGTGTCGGAGCACTTATTGAGTAGATCAAGGGATAGAACGCATCCTTGTAGAATGCCACTAAGAGCCGGTTGAGATGCTGAATAACTGGAATTAACGCGTACAGTAAAAGTTCTGCGATCTATAGATTCAACTTTCCAAGAAATTAGGGACGGGATATATGCCACCAATGATCAGTTTAGCTTTTATTTTTTATGGCATACCCTATCAAAGGCTTTTGCAAAATCAAAGTAAACTACATCATGTTTTTAGTGTATTGCACGAAGAGATCGCATCATGTTGTCGGTTGCCATTTTCATTTGATTGACAGTATGTGCTACTTACATAAAGCTGTGAAGCGAGGATATGCCTGTTTTCTACATTTTTATTTTATTTTATCGTCGTGTGTAACTTCACGCAAACCGATTTTTTGCTCAACAAAATGGAAGTGGCACCGTGCATGGCGCGACCTCTTTTTAAGGCGCGCTGACAAAATCTCGTTTCTATCGTTTAAATTAAGCTTGAGGCCATTTTTAGCTGAGAGAACAAAAAATGTTGCCGCAATTCAAACGCTGCATTCACTCGGATCAAGCAAATTATAAATTTTCGAAGGAAGTTATAGTTAGTCATTCAAATCGATGTTTTGCCTGGACCTTTACAAAGAAACATCCTTGATTTCAAAGTCTTTTTTTGAGCTCAGCTTTCTTAAAAATGTCCAACTTGATTAGAAAATGGCATATGAAACACTTCCACCGATTTTTATTTGAAATAACAGCCTGCAACTTCCATTCAGGTAGTTCTATACGAGATATCCCCTTGTGCTGTCCTTACGAGACACAGCGCTGAACGAGAACCCGCGGACAATCGTCGTCGGCGGCGTTTTTTGTTCCGTGTTAGCAGAGGCTGACAATCACGTGAAGGCCAAAGCCACCGCAGACCAGGCTTCTTTCGTTGAAACGGGCCGACTCGTCAACGTCTCCTCGGTTCTGTTTCGTCGACGAGCTTCATTCCTCGTTTTTTCCCAGCCCTCTGGAATGATCAGATCAGCGCCAGGCATTTGGGAAGGTTTAACTTCTCCCAAAGAAAGGAAGAATAGATAGATAAGCTAGAAATAGATAGATTTTTAACTACCACTACTTGCTGCTGCCCACCGTCCCTAGGGTGATTTCTTTTGTTCTTCGCGAAACCATTGTTATTTATTAAATGATAAAGGACGGCGTTATTCAATCCCTTTTGGGATGCGCCACGCATTCTACTTCTACTGGATGTCGTGGAGGCGAGTTGAATGCGTATTTGGCCATACAATGACTTGCGGTGGCCAGCCGATGAACAAGTCAGCGCTTTATCCTTCCCAGACAAGTCTGGTATCAATTCACCGGCCCCGTATGGTTGGCCTAGACGGGAAATCCGAACCACGAAACCTGGTATGGGTGCACGTGACAGTCGGTGCCTTCTCCGACTGCGCTACACGCGCCCTATTATTATTATTGTTTATTACATGGCTAAAATCCATGTGGAAACACATAGAAACAGTATAGAATGACATCCGCATGACATTGGCTAACGATCCAGACCAAAGTGTAATAGAATGATTAGAAAGTACATGCGATAACAAACACATAGAGAATGAAGAATAGAAAGGAGAACAAACCAAGAGGGGTTCTGCCACAAGATCTCGTTATGTCCTAGAATTATTTATGAATCGACTTGCATTCGTAATAAATGGTTTCATCTTGTATGGAATTACTGTGTGTTTGTCAAGTTTTATATAAACCGAACCTGCTCTATTAACAAAAAATATGTCGAGTTGAAGATTTTGCAGTACTTAGTGAAAGTTTCTCCCCTCCACCTCGGGTTCTAGACGGTCTCACCATAAAAAGAAATCACGTTTATCAAGCCCACAGAAACAATGGAGAATTTTGTGAACCATTACGAGATCGAATATTCGTCGTCTGCGTGAAAGTGTCTGTAGCCCAAGTTGTTTGTCACTTACTTCACTGCTGGGAATAGCATGGTAATCAAAACCATTTACGAATATTAATTGGATCCCATTTGCAGCTTGAGTTTTCGAAGAACAACAGCCGAAAAACGGCTGTCCGCACTTGGTTTGGAATGGCTGGTAACGGTGGTTCGCGTTGTTTTCTTTGAAGTCGCTGCAGCACAAACCGGGTTCCCGTCGAGTGGATCGCTGACGCCATACATCTGATCAAACGCTGTCTGCCTTGCGCCATCGCATTCTCCAATGCATGCTTCCATCCGCTCTACTCGTTGGAGTTCAATCTATAACCAGCACTCATCGTCAGTCGGCTTACCGGCCTGTATACTCTTTGGAGTTTCTTCAGGTAATTCAGCGGTCTATCTATTTGGATTACTTGTAAAAATACCTAACGGGCAAGATACTCGCGTGATGCCTAGCTGAAACAGCCAGCCTAGGAGAAATGTCAATAAAATCAGTCGGTGTTGGGGTCCTAAAATCGATTTATCTGGCTTATCCTAAAATCGATTTATCTGGCTCACCCTGAACAATAGCCAACGGCCGACACACTCGCGTGATTTTCACCTAAAACGGTCAACCCAGGACAAATATCAATAAAACCAATCAATAGTGGCCATTTGGTGGATATCATTAATTTGTTTTGAAGCCAGTCTATTGATCCGCGTACCCTTTCGATTTTCACTTCGAATGAAGTGAATCCCAACAAAAAATTGATCAAATCAAGCGAACAATTAGTGGGTCGATATCGTTCATTTGTTGTGAGGCGGACATAGCTTAATAATCCCCACCTCAAGCGGTTTAGTGCGAGAAAATCGATGGTTTCGACTGATAATGGTCATTGATTAAGATCTTCTACTCCTTGCAAAGCTTGTCCATCCGTCATCTTGTTCATTCTTCATTTTGAATGCTTTTTATTTTTATTTATTTTTGTTTCAAAAACGATGATTTCAATAAATTTTTAAAATGATTTACATTTCAAATTGTCAGGCTTCAACGCCGAGAGAAAGCCTATCAGATGGAAGTATATCTGACTTTTGGGCATATACGCGGATAGACGGACGGACAGACGCTAGTATCTCATTGACCGCCTTAAAGCTGGAGGGTTTAAAGAACACCAGGGGTCAATCAGCAAACGAATAGACAGAAAATTATCTTGGGCTTTCACCGAAAGTGTGGTATTTCCTGTCGTTAACATCGATCGATATTGATTATTCACCCAGTGGCACTGACTCGTGTGAAGCTCAGTGAAGATAAGGTTTTTCATTTCCATGTCGTCGCTACGGCGATGTGTGTCGTCGCTTTTCATGTTGTGAGACATCTCCAACGGACTCACAGATGGAACCACAGACGGATTGACTGGTTTTGCATTCGATAGTATAAGCTGTGTCATAACACATATTTTTCGAGCTGAATTCCGCCGGGATCGTCGATAAAATAAAAAGTAATCACCGATCGATGAAGATCAACCAGGGCGGAACTTGCCATTTCCACGTAAAACAAGAAAATTTCCAAAAAGGTTAGAATAATTTATGTTCAAGGAACACGGTGGTACAACTTTTTTTTGAAATTTTAGTTCACCTTCCCAATGAACGGACACCTTATTTGAAATTTTATAAATTTCTTCTTTTTCAAGAATGAATAACAGTTTTAAACTTGCTTTGAAGAGCAGGAAAGTGGACATTTTTTTAGGGCCAAAAACAAGATTGCGCCATGTAATCGTCCAAGAAGTCGCGATTTTTATTAGATTAATAACAAAAATCCGGTTTGCATGCAGTGTCACATCTACAAAACCTGCCACATAAACAGTTGTAAAAATCACTCCAATTTTCACTTTGACGCTTCAGTAAGCAGCATTTACATCCAATATCAGTGAAATAAACAACCGCGACGAGCTTCTCGAGTGCATGGCGCGATCAGGTCTCGTAATACATTACTTGATTGCTATATATTGTTACGCTTTTAATCAAAATTTTATTTTATTTTTTCTGACAACACAAATTTTATAAAATTGTTACACTTAATGGGGCAAGAGGACTAAAAAATTTCAAGGAAAGTTGTACCGAATTTTTTCTAACCAAAAGTTGTTCTAACCATCAAATCGAGTCTGTGGTTTAACCTACCTGATGGTCATTTCGATTCGGAAGAGTTCGCTCTGCTTTCAAAAGTCTTTAGTAGAGTGTCCAGTTTGCTTAGAAAAGCGTCCAACTTGATGTGAAAGCGCCCGATTCGTTTTGAAAATTGTCGAATTCGACGTGAAAATGGTATGAATATAGGGTAAAGGACGGCGTTATTTAATCCCTTTCGGGACGCGCTACGCGTTCTACTTCTACGGTATATCATGGAGACGATTTGAGTGCGTATTTGGCCACACAATGACTTGCGGTGGCCAGGCGATGAACAAGTCAGCGCTTTCCTTCCCAGACAAGTATGGTACCAATTCGCCGACCCCGAAAGATGGAAGGCTTGGTCGGCCTGGGCGGGAAATACGAACCAGGAACCTGGTATCGGGTGCAGGCGACAGTCGCTGCCTCCGACTGCGCTACACGCGTCCGAAAGTGGTATACCTGGTAAGAAAAGAGCATCGATCTCTTACTTTCTATTTCTTCTCCTTGACTTCGATTCCATTGACCACCACCGGAATGTCACTGTTCAACCGAATTCGCTTTCGCTGCATCTACTAGGTCCCGTAAAACTATTTAGAATGCGTGACACACTCCTTGATTACCGCCCACCTTCTCACTTTAGCCTTCCTTTTTATTTCTGACTTTCTCCATTGCAGCTGCAAATTTTATTCTATTCGCGTATAGCGATACTAAGAACTAAGGGAACGGTGAACGCTTTTATTCGAGTGTCACGGAATAGCCTAATTCGATATTGTCCGTGATGGATCGCCATAATGAACTCGTCTCGAGTCCTGAGATTCGTCGTGCACTGTTCAGGCGTGTCTCACGTGCGTTGTAACGAAGGCGATATGAAAAAAAGAGTCTCAGCTGCTTGCCGACCGTCTGCAGCAATTCTCCTGCGTCATAAGGATTGTCGTTCACCTCGGCCAGCTAATTGCAGCTCGTCTGCAGGCGCCCTGCAGCGCCTACATGGAGGAGGCTTCCTTATGCTTATTCTTTGCTGATACTGTTCTGTTCATCTTCCTTCTATAAACCCTATGCTGTGCCTTGTGCCGAAACAGTGCTTTGAAAGCAAGAGCATGAGGACGAGATTCATGATTAATGCTGAATGCTGTCGAAAAGCGCTTTGGGTGTGCTGACGGTTGACGAATTGATTCCTAGATCCCCACGTCTGAAGTCACTGAAGTGGCTGGGATAAAAACAATGATTCGATTACGTTGTGGCTGGTTCTAGACATAAAACGAAAGAGACAAACACGTGAACTGACGGTTGGTAAATAGGAGTTATACATTTCTACTCCTAAACTTTTGAGGAGGGCGCGTGTAGCGCAGTTCGAGGAGGTGCTAGCTGCCAAGTGCTCCCGGTTCCAGGTTCCTGGTTCAAATTTTCTGCCCAGGCCAACCAAGGCCACCATCCCTCCGGTGTCGCTGAACTATAGTATCCGTCTAGGAGAGATAAAACACCGGCTTATTTATCGTCTGGTCACAGTAAATTACCTCATAGACCAAATATGTGTTCAGATTGCCTCACGTTATCCGCTAGAAATGGAATGCATGTCGCAGCCCAAGAGGGAGTGGTTAACGCCCTTCTTTATCCTTTGACCTCATCTCTCCGTATTTCTACATATACCATTTTCACGTTGAAATAGACACTTTTGAAATCAAATTGGACAGTTACGTTTGCATAAACTTTTGAAATTAAAGCGAGCTTTTCTGAATTGAAATGAGCTTTCTCTACATTAAACTGGAAACTCTTCGCTAAGGTTAGAATATGTTTTGTTTAATGAAAATTTTAGTATAGCTTTCTTTGAAGAGAGTACGTTGCTTGAAATTTTATAAAAAAATTCTTTTTGAGAAAAATAATAGTTTAAAGCCTGATAAAAAACGAAAAAAAGTGGCCATCTTTTACTGTCAAAAAACAGATTGCGCCATGCCTTATTCCAGGGCATCGCGTCTTTTATTCATTTGATAGCATAAATTTTGTTTGCATGGAATTCGACACCTGTCAACAATACTACAAAGCAGAGAAAAGAGGTAAAGAACACAAATCTTCTCACTATGATGATTCTTGTAAGTGGCATTTACAGTATCAATCAAACAAAAGGATCGGCGAACTTTTTGAATGCATGGCACGATTTGATCTTATTGCTATGTGCTTGCTTCTTTGCTGTGATCTAAGAACAATTTTAATTTACTATTTTTTTACAGAAAATTTTTATGAGATTATTACACTTATTGGCTGAGGTTAAAAATTCAAAGGAATTTATAGCAAATTCCTCCTGATCAAATATTTACCATTTTATTGAGTGTCAGGTTTAACCTCTTCCAAACCGAAGGTCATTTCGATTTGGAAGAGTTGGCTTTGATTTCAAAAGTGTTAGGCTAGCTTTTAAGAGTGTCCAAAACGATTTGTAAAACGCCCAATTCGACGAGAAAATCCTATTAAAACAACATAAGATCTGCATTTTTCACCTGTACAACTGGAGCTGAATTTCTGAGCTTGTCAAAGAAACACACTTTGATGACCTCAAGAGTGACGAGACTGTTCAGAAGGCTAATCGACCAGTATCTTCAGGGTGTGTCTTAGGAGCTATTCGTGTTCCATTCTTTACCACGTTGCTGGCTCCGTTGTTTTGATGATTCACATGTAGCTATGTATACCCGCTTTCGTTGGCTTTTTATTTACTGTATGGAGCTTCATATGGAGTACAAATAAATGTTTTTGCCTGAAAATTTATGGAGGCTGTTCGAAAGAAATTATGTAAAACGTAAAAACAAGCAAGCCTCCCACTCAGTCCTTTCATCGCTTCTGTTTGCATTTGCGGCTGTTCTCATTCCCCGAACTTTTCGTTCGTGATGTCAGCGGAACCAACAGCTGTGTAATGCTTTATTGCTGGTCTTGTCCATACCCACTTTCTCTCCCGTGTTTTAACGGAGTGTTATGCCACAGGCGTGACATGCTTGAAGAGTTGCACTTAGAGCTCCGATATTCCTGTGCTTCCTTTTTCCTGCACCATGGCTGAATACGCAGGAGTAGAATAAACGAGCATTATTTTTCTGTAAGTGCTCATGCGAAGCAAAGGCTTAGGAGTCACCGTTCTTGATCTTATTAGGAATTATGTGCCTAGCTAAATCTCCAGCTCTGTGTCATTTCCAGCTAGAGGACAGATCAGATGTGCTTTATTACCGCCGTGAGAGCTCTGAAGAAGGCGACTACACTGGAAATTAAGCCAGGATAGAACTGCATAATCGCAATCTTTGTGACAGCCTAACCTAGTTAAGATGCGCTTCAGGTTCAAACAAAATGAATTAAATTCACGGGCAGCTGGAGCAAACCTTAAGTCATGAGTTCGTCACTTAAGTCTTTTGCGAACTGTCAAGTTTAGCTGTTTAACGCAAACCTCGAAGTTTTGCACACTCACATAAGCCTGGAGCGGCTGCTACAGGATTGTATGCTGTTACAAGGTATATTGTTGCGATTAGAACTCCAGCGCTAGGGAGGATTCGAACCCGCACCTTCTGTTTTCCTGGCAGAATGGCTCACACGTTATGGTTAGACCACCGGAGGGATCTATCCTAAAGGGACTCAGGCTTTTTAGCAGCGACTCACGAAAAACGTTTCAAGAACGTACTCAATACCTCAGTCTAAGCATTACGCATCGAAAATTCTAACCTACGGTTTTTACTCGTGGTGAGTCTGACGGTTTTTACTCGTGGTGAAATCATAAGCGACAGTAAAAATGAAAGTGCAGTTTCATAGTGTATACCGTCTTGAAAGCTTGAAATTTTTTGCACACTGTTTGTTCTAAATGCTGCTTGTTACCGTTTTTTAAATTGTTTCCTCCGCGAGGCTCTCCACCTATTAAATAAAAAATAAATAAATATTATGTTGTCGGATTACAAATGCCTTCGATTTATCACTTCTCTGCTGTTGTTGTTTCTTGGATCGTCTAACCTTAAGTCTTTAGCAAGTTTCCGATGTCATCTTTCGCCAAAGTTTCGTTACGTTCCGATTCGTTCACTCATTTAAAGATTTTTTTTAGATTAACCATGATCGAATAAAAGCAACGAGTGCGGGTTTGCTTGCTGTACGACATTAACCAAGGAAGAACTGCTGCAGACTTGTCTGAAGTATTTGGTAACGAAGTTCTTTCATTACGTCAATGCCTGCAATGGTATTAACGTTTCCGAGACGGTGATGGGAGCCTCGAAGACGGAGAACATCAACGGCGCCCTGAAGTTGTGAATGGCCAGGAATTAAAAGAAGCTGTCGAGTCGGATCCAACAGAAACTACACGCGAACTCGCACAGAGGTTCAGTTGTCACCACTCTATCATTGCCGATCGTTCGCATCGGAAAGTCAAATCGGTGTGGAAAACGGGGACCACATCAGCTCAGCGATACAAACAGGGCAGCACGAGTCGCCATCGCTGGAATTCTCATCCGCAAAACCAAGACCAGCGGTTTCTATGACTCCATCGTGACGTCGGATGAGAAATGGGTCCACTATGATGATATCCCTCGAAAGCGGCAAAGGATAAGCGCCGGTGAGGTTCCGAAGACAACGACAAAGTTTGACATTTACGGAAAAAAAGTCAGCTCTGGGCTTGGTTGGGCGGTAGAGGTCTGGTGCATTTTGAAGTGCTACACCCAGACTAAACAGTTACGGCAGTCTTTTTAAGAACAACTGGGGCTCTGTGCCAACAAGGAGCGAACACAGCAACTGTGGAATTCCTCCACGACAACGCTCGACCGCACGCTGCAAATACCACGCTGCAAAAATTGAGGAATTCAGCTGAGCTGGGAACTTCTGCCTCACTCGCCTTATAGCCCAACCCTGCACCAACAGACTACCATCTTTTCCGGTCGATGCAGCGCGCCTTGGCGGGGAAAACATTCGAGAACCGTGACGAAGTCGAAATTTGGGTGTCCAAATTTTTCGAGTCGCAGCCACCGGAGTTCTTCTAGAAAGGCGACCATGCTTTGCGAGGCTTTGAGGACATGTCATTGATAATAATGGAAATTTCCTCTTGTATTAAGGTATGGTTATTACTTCTTGTAGCGAAATTTCTTTTTGAGCAAAAATGACATTTATAATCCGACAACCTAACAAATATAAAATAAATATAAAATATAATATAAAATATATAAATAAAGATCTGGTTGCAGGCATGTTTCGCTTGAGAGAAGACGTCGATGCCAAGAGTTTTTTGCAAAGTGAACTATTTTTGTCGTCTTTTCTCGTTTTCCTAAGTCATTCATGTTTTCTTAAACCGAAGCATGATGAAGAGACGAAAAAGCAGTGGCAGGCGGCTTAAAATCTGCTGTGCCAAGTTCGATTCCGCACCTAGGACATTTCCTATCTCTGCGGGTCAATGATTTGGAGCATGAGGAATCACAGAAGGTTAGGTCGCTGTTTTCAAATCACCTGTCCCTTTGTAGCAACTTCGTGGACCTTCAAATTCTCTAATCATAAGAACGTTGAAATATATTCAATAAAAATGTCACGATGACCTGCGAATCGTTTCGTCGACGTACATACCTGTTCTTTTTGCTAAAACCTTTTGCCGCCATCGCTTTTCTACCTCTCATCGGCCCCAATCCGTAACCTAGTCCTTGGCCAAAAATCTATGTTCGTTCCTTACTGACCAGAGATCATGGAAATGTCCAGATTGTAGTAGAGGTAGAAGAGCTGTTTAATCGACTGTGGAGGACCTATAAAGTTCGCCCGACCGCATTGTACAGGATTATAAAAAAAATCGCGAGGATTACGATTATGCAAACATACACGCAGCTTTAGGTTGTTCACTTCTTTTTCACCTCACACACACTGGTGACGTTCATGGAAGTTCCTGTAGAATTCGCAGTAGGTACGATCGGTCAAGCGCGCTTCTCCCTCTTCATCCTTCCGGATGTGGCCCTCGAGGTGATCCATCACCTCCAGGAACGGACCTCCAATTCAGAAGTGTATTTTTCTTTCTTTTAACGCTTACACAATTGTAATCACACGCAATGAACACTACAAAAAAGTTTGAACACAATACTACAAACATAAGCGATAACGGATAAAGGACAGCGTGACTCAATCCCTTTTAGGATGCGCCACGAATTCTCCTTCTACGGGATGTCGTGGAGGCGATTTAAATGCGTATTTTTGGCCATACAATGACTTGCAGTGGCCAGCCGATTAACAATTCAGCGCTTTATCCTTCCAGACAAGCAGGTACCAATCCACCTGTCCCGCTGGGATGGAACGCTTGTTTGGCCTGAGTGGAGCTCGAACAAGAAACTGATATCGGGTGCACGCGACACCACACCTCCTTCGACTGCTCTACACTCGCCTATACTACAGACATAGACGAGACATGAGATACTATCTAATTATTAAGATCTAGAAGACTTCTGTCGACGAGAGTTTTCAGCTGAGGTAATGATACAAGGGATAGAGGTCGACGTCCGTCAATGCTTTTACGTGATGCGCCATGCATTTAATTTCGACGGAATATCATGGATTCAGTGCGGATTTGACCTAACAGTGACTTGCGCTTGATAACTAATGAATATGCCAGTGTTTTCTCCTTCACAAACGATTCTTGGACGGGGATCCGATTTGATAACTTTGAATTAAAGAGCATGCAACAGCCGAACCCTCCACCGACTGCGCTACCACGCACCCAAATTGGAAATATTATTAGGTTATCCTGGCGCGTGTAACGCAGTCGAATGAGAGGCCGGCTACTGCGTGCACCCCATACCAGGTTCCTGGTTCGGATTTCCCGCCCAGGCCAACCAAGCCCTACATTCCTTCGAGGTCGGTAAATTGGTAACCGACTTGTCTAGGAAGGACAGGATAAAAGGATAAAGGACGGCGTTACTCAATCCCGTTTGGGATGCGCCAGCGCATTCTACTTCTACGGGATGTTGTGGGGGCGATGTGAATGCATATTTGGCCATACAATGACTTGCGGTGGCCAGCTGAAGAACAAGTCAGCGCTTTATCCTTCCCAGACACGTCTGGTACCAATTCACCGACTCCGGAGGGATGGAGGACTTGGTTGGCCTGGGCGGAAAATCCGAACCAGGAACCTGGTATCGGATGCACGCGACCGTCGGCGCCTCCTCCGACTGCGCTACACGCGCCCCCAGAAAGGATAGACGCTACTGAAATAAATACTCATTCACCTCTACGATATCCCGTAGAAGTAGAGTTCGTGGCACATCACAAAAGAGATCGAGTAACGCCGTCCTTTATCCTTTATCCTGATTATAATTAATGCATCAAAATTAAATAATTGGTACCTTATAAATAAATGGTGGATAAAATAGTTTATAGAACTCTTTGTTTATTTATGAAACTTATTACGCTTACTTCTCAAGAATTTTGCCCGTTTTTAACGTCAACCGTGTTTTGCCCGTACAACGATGGTCGAGCACCACCACGGCTGCTGTCTCAGAACCCGTCCTCTATTCCTGTTTTTTGCGCCACGTCTTCCATTAACGTTTCGCGCACTGCAGCTGTTGATAGCGAGACGATAAGCTCATTCCAACAAGCATTGCGGGCCACGACATTTTCTTGAATTCTTCGCATGTGGGACAACGTGCCGTGGCGCCTCATTTAAGGAAGTCGCAATCGTCTTGAAGACCATTTTTGGCCCTTCAGCCTCGTGCTGTTATAAAATGTCTTCGTGTATGTACATTGATGCGTTATTTATGAACTGCGACGACATCTATTTATGCACAACCTGTTCTTGCTTTTTGCCCGGTTTTCAACAAACATAAAAGTCACTTTGAGAAAGTCATGCAATCTTCTCCTATTCATACACGTGAGATCGTCAAGACCACCTACTTTTCATCTGCAGATTTAAAGCACGTCAAGAACACGTGAGTGAAGTCCATCATCGGAGCGTCAGACAGTCCAGCCTCATCGACTCCGACGAATATTCGTATATTTGTACCTTCTAACAGGTTTATTTCACCTTATTTTTAACCGATATTCTGTCTCACCACGTCTTTCTCCTCCTCCCATCCTTTGTGCGTGGACAGTTGTTCTCCATCTTGATTTGACTGATTACGACGAACATCTCATTACGGTGGTATGATGCTGTGAGTTTGGTCTTATCTGGTCAGTGTGTTGAGTTCCTAGAATATGTCAAAGACGAAGAAGAAGTTTAAGTTGAATTCTTCAGTATCGATAGCCCACCCTTCTCCTAGCCGGTATCGTCTAAAGAATTTGCGGAGAATCTTTACAAATGGAGGATTAAGCAGAGCTGCAAAAGGCTTCATTTGTAGAAGGACCCGTAGATTAGGTGTGAAGGTTAAAAGAGGCGTTACTCAAACCCTGTTTGGGGTGCGCCACGCATTCTACTCCTACCGGGTGTCCCGGAGGCGATTTGAATGCGTATTTCGCCATAAAATGACGCGCTGGCCAGCCGATGAACAAGTCAGCGCTCTATCCTTCCTAGACAAGTCTGGTACCAACTCACCGAGTCCGGAGAGATAGAAGGCTTGGATGGTCCGGGCGGGCAATCCGAACAAGGAGCCTGGTATCGGGTGCACGCGACAGCTGGTAGCCGCTACCAGGTTCTTGGTTCATTTGGTGTACAATAACATTTCATGTAGTGAAAACTAATCTTCTAGTTTTGAAGAAGATACAGGCATGTTGCCCATTTTCAGTTAGCCTAAAAAGCTATAAGCTTGCAGTATTCCTGGCTGAATAAAATTCATTAGAAAACGTTTACTGTTTTGAATTGAGCTGTCCTAGGCATGAAGTGTTGCAGGGCATCCTGCGACCTTTTTTACAAGGTGAGTTTGGTGCTGGGAAGCTTTATAAAAATACGTTGACGTTTGACGCGGTAGCCGCATCTTGAATTGATCCTCCCCTCCAGGCTCTGTAGAAGGCGATACCGCCGAAACGTTAGCCAATAAAGATCTGTATTACCTCGTGTGGAGCTCAGTCAAAACAACGCTACAAGATCTACGATGCCGAGGTTCATGGAGAGTCGTACATGGCGACTTTATAAAAATACAAAAAACAGACAAAACCGAATTATTTGCATAAATTTCATAGAAATGGGCACAGCTTCCCACTCTAAATCTTAGTTTTTAACGGATGAATTCAATTATGTGGTATTTGGGGTGTCCGCAATTGGAAAAAAGCGTAGCTTTGAATATTCGAGTTCGAATACATTTGAAAAGCGCGGTTTTTTGGATATCTAAATTCCATTATTCAGATATTCAAATTCGGAAGAAAATCATTCAATTACCTATTCGATTAGGTCATTCGAGCATAACTATAGTAGGGACGCTTTATTTACAAAGGGCGGACACGTTTTCGGTAAGGTCTTTGTGTTTTTTTCTCAGCATCTGTTCTTGTAGTCTGATAATTGCTTTCTGGATGCCTTTCTGAACCATACCGGCGTGTGATAGCGAAGTCGGAGGAGGTGTCGACTGTCGCGTGCACGCCATTCCAGGTTCTTGGTTCGGATTCACCACCTCGGCGGCCAACCAAGCCATGCATCCCTCCGAGGTCGATGAATCAATACCAGACTTGTTTGGGAAGGACAAATCGCTGACTTATTCTGGCCACCGCAAGTCATTTCCAAATACGCATTCAAATTGCCTCCGCGAAATCTCCCAGAAGTAGAGTGCTTCGCGTGTCCAGAAAAAGGGACTAAACAAACTGAAGCCGACATTTATGTTCTTTATCTTTCGATACTTTTGATACTGCAGTTTTCTACTTTTCTTCTTTCTGACATACGTACATACATCAGCTGGCCAAAGTTAAGTCATAGATTACACAAATAATTGCATGCAACGAGGTGGATAATGTGGTCAATTATTGACAAAGATTGTAACAAAAAATCAGCCTATGCACAACCATTCGAGTCTGACATTAAAGGTTCCAGGCGGCATAACGGAATCCTGACCATTTGCACGTCACAAAGTTGTCGCTATCCTGTGCCTTCATATGATTTTTAGACAGCTTCAAAAGCTTCACTATTAGCAATTTCAGAACATTTCAAACAGTAAGTGCATTTTTAAGAGATTCTGCATTTAAAAAAAAGGAGGCGCCGACACCCTGCACCCGATACCAGGTTCCTGGTCCAGATTTCCAGCCCAGGCCAACCAAGCCTTCCATCCCTCCGGGGTCGGTGAATTGGTACCAGACGTGTTTGGAAAGGATAAAGCGCTGACTTGTTCATCGGCTGGCCACCCCAAGTCATTGTATGACCAAATACACATTTTAAAATCGTCTCCACGACATCCCGTAGGAGTAGAATGCGTGGCGCATCCCAAAAGGGATTGAGTAACGCCGTCCTTTATCCTTTATCCTGCATTTTTCCGCAGGCTGTATAGCTTTTTTAAAATATTTTAAACGTTAAAAACTATGGAGTTCTAGAAATTTTACGACAAGTGTTCAAGCGAGGCGCAATCAATCGAGCGCAAGACGGAAGAAATCAGGTGAGTGCGTGGCGCAGTCTCTACCTATTATACGTTAAAACATATTTCTTGTGATTTTATGTGAGTTTTTCGCTTTATTAGTCCCCTTATTGGCAGCAAAGTGACAATCTTTCAAACATTATATACATTTTGTTGAGACATCTTGTATTTACGTACGATGCAATCATATCGTCATGGTCGTCATTTCCTATTTGTGCACTTCTTC
>CANDYH010001173.1:0-16841 GCA_947396885.1 Heligmosomoides polygyrus polygyrus | reverse complement strand
CGAATGCCATGAAGGCTCATTGATCACTGCTTGCATGTTTCAACTCCATTGCTTCACTTTATAAACACCTCTCGCACACACTCTAAAGCTGTTGAGAGATTCGTTAGTATTGTTGACTACGCCATGGTCGATATTCTTACAAGGGAGCTGCCTGAACGGTACGCCGGAACGGCAAGAACGAGTACCATAGGGAGAATCTCCGTGCTCCAGATAGTAACAGAACATGTTTTGTTTTTGCCGAATCCTGGAGGCAAACGAGAACGAGGGTGTAATGGTTAAGGTCCGCAGAGCGAGCTCCTCACGGCAGCGCAGGATTCGGTGTCGTGGACTGGGTGGCGCAGTGGTAGAGGGCACGCCTCAAGTCTGTGAGGTCTAGGGTTCCGGTCCCATACTACCTCGCGTTTTTGCACTTTTACCATAGTATCGGATTTTCATAGAGCTTTCCATATCTGAAATTGTGTTTGACTTCACAGTTCCTGCCCAGTGGTACTCCGCTGCAGCCGAAGCCTGGAATCGCGATACAGTCCACTTTCTCCAGTTCTTAAGCTTGTATAGTGTAACGATTCTAGGATGGGTGATAGTCGTTAGTCCCGACTCGGATCCGCACTGACGACGCCGAGAGTGCCTCCGGAGACAATTAACGTCGACTCGTACCGTACCACCCGCCGCTGCGCGATGATCTCCAAGGCAGCCCTCGCCGCCGTGCGGTGGCGACCTAGCCGAGCACGGGAGCCGGCAGATTGACCGCGACCCGACTAAAGGCGAGACTTAACAGATCGATCACATTCACAACTACAATGGATAATTTATTTAAATGGTTTACAAAGGCAGAGAAGAATGTCGTACTGGTGCGTGCCTTACACACTTTCATATCACAATTTCGAGCTCTATCTGATGGGCTGTACAAGAATGCTTAAAAATTACCCTTTAGAGACATTTTAACGCAGGCTTCGAGCCAAAGGCTTCACAAACAATTAGGCATATGTAAGAGTAAAAATTCATTGTAATTGAATTTTATCACACAGAATATTAAATTGTTCTTCCAGTGACATGCTTTGACATCTTGGAGCAAAACTTTCTTATTTCTCTGGCAGTCACTCCTCTTCTATGGTAGCGTTCGGCAAACCTATAGAAAGCAATTCATCTCGAACACTACACAATTTTCCCATAAATAGAATACCTTGATAATGCTCTATCTATAAAATATCTTCTTTCTGCGTCACGCCTTCTAAGGCGTTTCATTTCATCAGGCTTCTGAGACCAGTAGAATAAAAGTGCATCCTTCGTGAATGATAAAAACCCTTGCCTTGCTTCTCACAGGCAATACGATCTCACGGAAAGGCCGCATTTATCGTCTACCTTCACCTTCCTAATGTATAGAAGTCTGCATCAAAGTATCTCCACAGGGGAATTTTTAAGCATTTTTGTACAGTATATCAGATAAAGGGCGCGTGTAGCGCAGTCGTAGGAGGCGCGACTGTCGCGTGCACCCGATACCAGGTTCCTGGTTCGGATTTCCCGCCCAGGCCAACCAAGCCTTCCATCCCTCCGGGGTCGGTGAATTGGTACCAGACTCGTCTGGGAAGGATAGAGCGCTGACTTGTTCATCGGCTGGCCACCGCAAGTCATTGTATGGCCAAATACGCATTCATGTGGCCTCCACGACATCCCGTAGAAGTAGAATGCGCTGGCGCATCCCAGAAGGGATTGAGTAACGCCGTCCTTTATCCTTTATCCTTTATATCAGATAAAGCTTAGAATGTTGGTAATAGAGTATACAAAATTCATGCCTAATTGTTCGTGAAGCCGTTGGCTCGAAGCCTGCGTTAAAATGTCTCTACAGGGTAATTTTTAAGCATTCTTGTACAGCCCATCAGATAGAGCTCGAAATTCTGATATGAAAGTGTGTAGGGCGCGCACCAGTACGACACTCTACGCTGCTTTTGTAAACCATTTAAATAAGTTATCTACTGTAGTTGTAAATGTGATCGATCTGTGAAGTTCGGCCCCAGTGAGGTCGCTGTCTGCCGGCTCCCGTGCTCGGCTAGGTCGCCATCGCACGGCGGCGAGGGCTGCCTTGGAGATCGTCGCGAAGCGGCGGGTGGCACGGTGCGAGTCGACGTTAATTGTCTCCGGAGGCACTGTCGGCGTCGTCAGTGCGGATCCGAGTCGGGACTAACGATTGCCTCCCTTCTAGGATAGCCAAACCTTTTCCTCCGAAACGGTTTGTCCTCCCGAAAACGTGATAGTGCCTTCACTGGTTAGTGGTGTCGTGACTCCGGCACAATCCTCTTCTGGTTGAAACTCTTGGTCCTCTTCTTCCACTACCTCCAGCTTCTCCACTTCGTCGATTTCCAGATGTCGCAGTTCGAAATCCTGTAGGATACTTGCTATTCCTTCCGCCAGCTTCATTTCGTCTCTCTAAGGCCGGGGGCATACTTCCATCGCCGCGATGCCATCGCGGCGCTTAGTTCATGGCCATTCCGCCGCACGCGGCCGAATAGTCAAAGAAAACCTCGCTGCGGCCGCCGCAACAGTGGCGGTCGGCATGCGCGATGGCTTCCCGCGCCCATCGCGGGCATGGCATACTTTTTCGCTCCGCGCGCGGTGTTTAGCGTTGATCCTGGACGGATCGCCGTCGCGCTCCCTTGCAGAGCGATGGGCGATGCGACGAGCACAGAGAAATTCAAATTCTTTCGCGTCGCTCTGCAAAACTCATCGCCGCGATTCAATCGCGGCGACGGGAAGTATGCACGAGGCCTAAGGGACAGCATCCAGTGGAGATCCGCACTTCAGTGTCAGTAGGTGAACGGCCACTCGAGGGTTAGCAGACATTGTAGAGTCAGTGTTGGCGGAAGCAGCTTGTTATAACCGCGCGACTTTGTAAGCATAACAGAGGCGAGAATATTGATCGAGGTGGTAGGTCAAGTTGAAGTTCATGTGGTCCCCTCCTACAGTGAGCACACTGGTGGCACTCACCTCACCGACACTAATAAATTGCATTTGAAGCATTTTTCTGGCGTTCTGCCGCTGTTTCATGTTGTTCCTGCGTCAAAATTTCTTACATTGACAATGAGAACAATTTGTTGGAGTAACAGTTTCATACAAAATAGCATTTGGCATATTTCGGACACTGCTGGTGAATTACGAGGTATGGACAAATAATAAGTAATAAAAACATCTTACCGTAGCAAACTCCAAAAACAAGTTCAGATATGGAAATCTCTATGGAAATCCGATACTATGGTAAAAGTGCAAAACGCGAGATAGCATGGGACCGGAACCCTAGACCTCACGAACACGAGGCGTGCCCTCTACCACTGCGCCACACATTCCACGACACCGGGATCTTGCGCTGCCGTGAAGAGCTCGCTCTGCGGACCCTTAACCATTACACCCTCGTTCTCGTTTGCCTCGAGGGTTCGGCAAAAACAAAACATGTTCTGTTACTATCTGGAGCACGGAGATTCTCCCTATGGTACTCGCTCTTGCCGTTCCGGCGTACCGTCCAGGCAGTTCCCTTGTTAGTTCGCCTCGTTCTTCGAGACTACTTTTACTAGTAAGTGGCCTACTTTTGGCAAAGCAGAAAGTTTTCAGGTCAACTCAACTCATAAATGCTCCTTACAACACCCAATTACTAGCAGATCCTTAGCAGACTGAAGATGTCGTACACTGGCTTGATATTTCACGGAACGACATGAGGTTGCAACTGAGAGAGTTTCAGGACAAAGGTTTCTGGTGAAAGTGCTTTCTTGAATGCATGGACGCTATAGGACAGATCAAGCATATCCTCTCCATCATAATCATTTTATTATTTACCAGAAGTTCAGCGGCCTAGCGGTTGCCAAACGTCTGGTTGGGGGCTTCGCCCCCAAACCCCGAGAATCGAACAACCCCCATCTCCCTCCATTCTCCTTTAGACCGTCTTACTTTTATTACAGTAAAAACTGGTTTTACTATATAGATTAGTGGAGCGGGATATGGTAGGGCAGGATATTCACTGCTCCTATGAAGCCCCTCCACTCTCTATCGCATGTACGCGATTTATTCTCCGAAGTGCCCGTTCTCTAAGTGACGAGAAACAGTTCATGAGAGTCCGAATCCAAAGAGCTTAATCTGCAGAAACATAATTAAAATTAATCGGTATTGGTACCATTTACTGTCCGACGGCAATAATACGCCTCCGAATCCCATAGTCACTCTCTCTTCTACCCCGCCCCCCGCTAATTACATACTTCTTTTCCTACGTGCTAGCAAAGAAACGGAGTGAGAGTCAAGCACGCACATGTGACACTGAGTCCCGACTCACGTGTCACCACCACGTTGCAATGACGCCTATGACACTTCTGCAGATTAAGTACACTCCAACACACGTGCCACGACATCTGTGACCCGTCTTCAGAAACTCAACGCATATTGGACGATATTGAGGGAAAATACTGGTTCCCCTTTAGTGATCCCCCTTTGCTGATCCACTGGTTTTCCTCCTACTGGTCTCCTTTCTCGAAATCCTTACGCAAGTTGGACTCTGCGGCACGTCTTCTAATTCCCTTCACACTTTGGACGATATTGAGGAAAGATACTGGTCACCTTCTTCACCCCCCCTCTCTAGTGGTCTCCCTTACTTGATCCCCTCTTCACTGGTCCCCCTTACCGGTATTACTCGGAATCTATAAGAAAGTTGGACGTCTGCTGCACGTCTTCTGCATCGATGTGCACGTTGAACGACGTCCATGGCACGTCTTCTGAATTCCAATGCACGTTGGACGACGCATTCAGAACGTCTTCTGAATCCCGACACATGTTGGACGACGTTTGCGGCACGTCTTCTGATTTCCGGCGTTTGGCACTCATCCATACCCTGACGCGCTGCCAGCTTAACATATCATATGTTAGCAATTATGTTGTTAGCTGTTAGCTGTTATGTTAGCAATTACCATCGGAGTAGTGCTCCGATGGTAATTTCGAAATTGTTTCTTTTCTGGCGTTTTTGCCCTTTCTGTTTTCTGACGAACGCGATTTTCTGTTTTCTGGGAGGATTTTCAAAATTTCCGCCCATCCCTGATCGGGATCTTTAACAGTGCGCGGCTCGAATTGCTCACTAGCGCGTTGAACTCACAGTCGGATCCTGGGTTATTAGAAACTCTTAATGACTGACATTTCAGTTAGTTCGCCCCTCTCAGAGTCACAAAAGCGTAGATCTAAGCAGAAACTACCAGGTGAAGCCTCACCACGAACTGTGAACACTAAACGTTGCGACGATGAGAGACAGTGACAGTCCACAGCGTTCAGAACAGAGATATGCATTTATCGATCAACGACTTACCGGATTTAGCGTCATTTTTCGTTAAATTTATGTAACGGAATTTAACGAAAGAATTGTCCGTTAGACTGACTCAAGAGTGAAGAGGCATATGAAATGCGTGAAACTACTGAGTAAGGAAAAAAACTCGATAAACGGTCAAGAATCGAAGGAAGCGCAAGGAAAAGGCCTCTTCATCCTCCTCTCCTTCCCCTCACTCAAGTTGTTCGGTATGTTGGTGGCTCTTTCGTGTAGCTCAGGAGATTATTGGGGGACAGAGAGAACCTCGGCTCCAGTACAACGGCCAGCTTGCGGCACCTCGCAATGTCATTTCCTTCTCCTGCAATTCGCGCGTGTTTCTTGTAAGTCGACTGTTTTATTTGGGTTTCAACAGCACTCTGCTTGCTTTCCTGGAGAGTAGCACAGCCAATACTCGCGTGAAACCCAAACACGCGTAGACACCTGAAATTCAGCTGGGTAGAAGACGCGAGTAGAAGACGCGATGACCACTTTTCTTCAGTGACAACAACAGAGGGGCTACAAAAGGCTTTTTCGTCCTTGCGGCCAGTTGGTCGCTACCCTGTCGTTTAGGCCTATGGTATACTCCCGCGTCGCTCCAGCGACGAGCGCGGGGCAACTGTCAATGACGCGCCTTCGCTGCAGGGGCGGACGGCGCAGTGGGGCGCGGTTGTCAGTTGACGCGCCATCGCTCCCGCGACGCGTCGCAGAGGGGTGTCCTCCGAGTGGCGGGAGCGAAACATACTCCCGTGCGACGGACAGCGATGGTCGCAGCGGGGGGAGTGCTTGCCATGCCCTATTCTGTACACGTCCGCTCACTTATTTCGACACTTCCTTGGTTCGTGACCGCACCACAGTGATTTCCTGTTGTTCTCCTCCTAGGATCTCCGTCGTGGCTAGGCTCATTTCGGACTTTTTTCTCCTGTTACCTTCCTTGCCGGCACGGAAATCCACATTTCTGTACCGGACAAGTCACAGGGAGGTTCTTTTCACATGTTCGGCTCAGAAATATGCCAATTGCATGGGTACTTTTTGGGGGAGATACTTTTGTAGACGGTTTTTCCACTTTTGTGCCGATTCCCGCATTTCTTTCTCCTGCGTTGTTCCTTGCCGGCACCGAAATCTACATTTCTGTGGCTTTCCGTGCCTGTGGTTGGAATGAGGAACGAAATTAATTCTTGAGTCAGCACAGGCATGGCGTATACCCCCTAGCAGAACATCGTTTTGGAAAAATTGGGCCTCAACTGGGACGATTTCGTGCTGGACACGTTACGTCACGAGAACCCTCTCGTGTCGTGTCGAGCACAGAAACGTCGGTTTCCGTGCGGTGGTTGGAAAAAGAAACGAAATTAATTCTTGAGCGAGCAGGCATGGCGGAACCCCCCCCCCCCTCCCCTTCCTAGCAAAACACGACATCGCCGAAATACCTTTGAAAACAACAATCCTACAACGGCATACGGATCAGAGGGCGTTAAAACGGGGAAAACGACTGAATCAGTGATTCGCCAAAATTCTGCAAAAGTCTCCGTCTGCGGAACTTCGTGAACTATATCAGCCTCAGTGATGGCGATGCGCGTCGCGGTACGTCGCGTCGCTGTGCACTCCCACGTCGCTGCAGCGGACGGGAGTATAACATAGGCCTCAGTCTCGAGTCTCCAACAGGGACTGGAGGCGACTCGAGACTCGTCCCAGCTGAATTTCAGGTGTCTACGTGTGTTGGGGTTTCACGCGAGTATTGACTGTGCTACTCTCCAAGACCTGGGGCGACGGGATACGGCCAGGAGGACACCCGCTCCTGTGGAGGGCGTGCGATCTTCCTCTCATCTCCCTTGCTCACCCACCCCCCCCCCCAACCCCCTAGGCTTCACCGAGAGTCTAACGGCTGCCTTACAAAACCTTTGACACGCAAAACAAAAGTTTCCGGTCCGCAGAATAGCGACTGTACCTCCTGTCGCGCTGCCGGAGGTACTCGAGACTAAACTACAGGGAAGCGACCAACTGAAAAAAAAAAACTAAACTTAAATGAAACTAAACGTTCCGTCAATGGGCTCGTACAGCTAAGCGATGCGCAGCTCTGATACTTTCAATAATTCTGTTAATCCTATCTCAAAGCTGAATCCTAATATTGTCAGGAAACTTACCGAATATCGATCGTTCGACATTCTTTTTGAACGAATGTATTCGATCGCTCGATAATGCAAAAAGTCGAAATATTGCTTTGTTAACTGATTCCGTCATTTAAAAATAGACTTTGTTCGTTGTCTTCACTCAAACAAAGGCAAAACGTTCAATCTAAAATCAAATTGAACGCATTGAAAATCGAAACGGACTGCTTCCAAATAAGGCTAGTTACTCAATAAAGTATACGAATAATCTTCTTGTTTAGAAGTGCACAACAAAGCTTCGGAACCCTTTAATTGGCTTGCACCCTAAAGTCAATACAATGTACGAGTATTCATTTTAAAAACTTAGAATTTAGAATTCAGAGAAATCTAGAAAAACAGCTTATAAGAACAGCGTATAAGTGCAAAGAAAATCAATAAGGGTGGGTCAAAAAAATGTTGCACTGTTTGAAAGGAGATAGCTTTGCTTACAGTAAAGGCACTGAAGAAGTTAAGGGCTTAAGAAAGCTGAAAGCGTGAAAGCTTAAGAAAATATAAATGTTCTTGCATGTGAGCGGTATGGTATGCGCTATGCACTCTTCTGAAATTTTGCATCTTACACTCGATCGACGGTGTTTCGCTTGAATACTTGTTATAATTTGTCCACAAAGTGGCCGCGCTGATTGTTTTGTGCTTGTGTTAGGGATAAAACCTAAAAAGCACACTACGGTTTGCGAAAGATGTAGATTAACCTTTAAAAAATTCATGTATTATTTGAAAGGTTCTAATATTGCTGCTAGTGAAGTTTTTAAAGATGGTTGAGACCAAATGAAAGCACTCGATATCGAGATCTCTGTGGCATGTAAATAGTCAAGATTGCGTCATACCTTCGTCTGAAACCTTGCATTTCAGACTCGATTGATTGTGCATGGGCTGAATGCTTGTTGCAATCTTGTTACTACTTGGCCTGATTAACCTGTGCTGTGCTTCTTTTAACGTCTTCCGTCGCCCAGTACTGCGGTTTAGGCGATCAAACTCTCCATGCCGCTTGAATGTTGCTTAATAGAAGACGAGCGTTCTACCCCTGGCCCACCCACCCCCAACTCCATGGGCTTGCTCAAAAGTCCATTGGCTGCACTCGCATTTCACTTGTCTTTCACGTGATTGCTAAGTTTTATACGTTAAAAGAAGCAGGGCACAGGTTAATGTGGTGGCTTAGTTTGCAAAATGTCCATCTTATTTTATCTTATTTATCATTTTATCTACACCAAGAATGTGTCTTTCTGGGTGCCTCAGAGAGGGACTTTGTCCCCTATCCTAATTCTTATTTATATGTCAAATTTCATTAAATCAGACCCGAGTGTATCTGTCGCGGTGTTAGCAGATGATATAAAGGGGTACTCAACTTATGAAAACGGTGAAGAAGGGGTAGTGGCTCAAAGGCTAAATGAAGCTGTAGCCATAATGTGTATATGGCCCCGTGAATGGGAAATACCCATGAACCTAAATAAAACTCGTATTTTTCGTTGAATTCTCGCCCACTTGAGATCAAGTTTGCCAATGGTTCTCCTGTTGTTCACTGTGAACAGATAAAGGATTTAGGGGTCGTGCTCTTTAAGAATCTGAATTGGCGGATGCATGTTCGAAAGGTCTCGAAAAAAGGTCTGAGGGTTGTGCATCTGCTCTTCAGAAACATTTATTCTTCGGACTGAAAATTTGGCTTAAATCATACAAAACGTATGTATTGCCAGTGGTCGAGCACTGTACGCCAGTGTGGAGCCCGTATTGTGTTAAAGATATCCGAGAAATAGAGAAATTGCAAAAAGTTTTCACCAAAACCACAGCCAAGTTTTCTGTATCTTAGAAAATTTCGATTGCTCCATAACCAAGGAGGCTTAATGTCTATGCCGGTATACAGAGAAAGACTTCAACACTTAGGGCTGAAAACTCTTTATTATCAAAGGATCTTTGCTGACTTACTTTTTGCTTTTAAGCTTTCAAAAGGAGAACTTCGACTACGGCCATCAAACTGCAGGCGCTTCCGACCATCACATGGGAGGCGCGGATGCTTTAATTTGGACCATCACATTTCGGGCCGTTATCTGTTAGGATTGTGCCAAAATTCTTCTGTGGTTCGCTGTACGAAATGGTTTCGCGTCTTCCTCCAGCATTGGCTCAGTGCCAAACGTCCTCACAATTCAAGACTGCGTTAAAGAAAATAGACATTCTATCTGCTATTGGTGTTTCTGATATATGTTAGCTAGAATAATTCTGTAGGAGCATTCCGAGTGCTATGCTTCTGTTCATTTTTGGTTTTTTGACTTTATTCAAGGCGTCAAGCAGCTAGGCAAATTGCTGGGCCATTAGAGTAGATAAATTTGATGATGCTTTCTTTTAACCTAAGCAGTATATGCTATGCTTTTGAAACCCATCAACTCAACCTATGCCTGGATACACCTCTTAGGCTCAGCCCGGCTGCCAGGCAAGTTTAGCAGTTATAGCTATGCTTCGTTCTTTCTCTGGTCAGCTCCCAGGAGCCTTATCAGGGGGGGGGGGAGCACCACCAATCTCTCATCCTTTAGTGTGAGCTGTCAGTTTATGGATGTCTCTCATTGTCAGACTTTTGTTACTGGAAAAATGCATGTGCTAATTCTATTGTTCTCTTTAATCGCTTATCGTGATTAGTCCCAACATGTCCCTCCTGCACTGTCGTCTTTTGGCCACAAATTTTACGTTGTAAGCGAGCACTCAGAATGCATGCTCTTCAGTTTTTTAGCTTTTTTCTAGGTTTTAGTCATTTTTGAGTCTTGAACTGTCTACTGTTGAGCTTGTTTGAGTTAAGAATTTTGCACACTGTTGTTGATGTAATAGCGCATAAACAAATAAATAACTAAATAAATAAATAAACAATTTTCTAAGTGTGACTTAAAATTAGTGTCAACTTTAAAACGAACTGTTCGGTACAGAATGGAAAAAGTCGGTTTAGCATGAAGACCGTACAGTAAGAAATTAACCGTACGGTTGGCATAAACTCTAAAACAGCTCTGCCGCAAGCGGGTAGTACCGAAACGGTACGCATTTTGAATTTTCGATTTATACTTTTTCAAATTAATGAAAGTATATTATGCAACGTTATCAAGTGATTCAGAAGCTACTCATGGTCAGTTGAATTTAAAGGAAGTTCAAATTAAGCTGAGGAGCCAAGAAGTACAGCATGATCTGAGAAAACTATTAAGAAAAATGACTACAAGAAGGTGTTAGGTCGTTGCATATGAAATGACCTATTTTGCCACCTTTGGTCGATTTTTCATGGTTAACGAATGTTCCTCTTTCAGCCTTCTATACAGTTTCTGAAAGCGCAGAACCTCCGCTTTCTTACCATTTATAAAGTCTGTGACAAAATTGATCTATTAAGGATTTCTTGCGGAATTACCGCCCTGTAGTCTGAAACACCGGCTGGAGAGAAACCGAATGTACAACTGCCTTTGTGTTACTCCTAATTGTGTGCTCTGTCCGGCCGGCAGAGAGGGAGATTGCGCCGTTTCTGGGACAGTCTACTGGATCACCTGCCACTTGGAGGGCAAACAATGGTCGCGGTTTTCCTCTGCATTGGGTGGCCACAGGGTCAACGCCCACCACAGAGAGGGCTTTGGGGTCACATTTGGAAGTTTAGCGCGCAGGCCCCAAACGTCGGCGCCGAAAGCCCTTGAGGTATTGCGGATACAAGCTACTGACCCAAAAATCAACCGGAACGGGGAGTGCCTATATATAACCCAGGAGCTCAGGCCATACCTCCGGCTGGCATTTCAGTCAGTGCACAGTCTTCGTTGGTACCTTTACGAGCACTACTGCCCTGATCGCCTGACGATCCTTGGTTAGTTGAGTTCGATTGCTGTCTCCTACTCATCTTGTGCATTTGTGTACGTAATTGGTCTCAAAATCGAGTAGTGTTGAGGAGACCCTTGGTCGAGTGGTCACACTTAGAGTTGTTCCCTTTCATGCTCTGAAGAGGGCGATCACGCCGAAACGTAGGCCCAATAAACGCTGTTACCAACCTCGCCTAGAGTTCAAACAAGAGCCAATACGAAAATTGACTCTTGTCGAGTTTTTGACGTCGTTTTTACAGCATAAATCAACGTGAATTCGGGATGCTCGACTTATATGAATGGAGAAATGGCCACAACGCCGCGGCCGCAGCTCGTAACATCAGCGCTGCATTTGGGGAGGATTTCGCTAAGGAACGCACAATTCGTCACTGGTTCGAAGGGTTTCGATCTGGAGGTGAAGGTCCGAGGTAGGCTACAACCACTCCTTAACGACGAACAACTCAAAGCCATGGTGGAAGTGGATCCGCGTCAAACTGTGCGAGAGCCGGCACAACATTTCGGCGCTGCAGCACTATCAGTATCTGTTGCATTCCTAGACGGCCGGTGGAAGACGTAGTAGAATACTTTAATAGAAGACAACGAATACAATAACACAGCGAAACTGGAGGTTTATATACAGACCACGGACTGTTCCAGAAAAAGAGTGAAGTCTAGGTCAGTGTGGCCACGGTTCTCGATCTGTGGGTGGCTCCATCCCAAACAGCCTCCCCCCATGGTGGGCACTTCTAAATGTATGATTTCTTCAAAGAGTCCATCTGAAGTCGATCTGGTGCACGACGATTCCTCTGCGGGCGTTGTATCTGAGTTTCCATTGCCGAGTCGTTGGGCACTGGTGAAGTGGACGATGGGCTCGGAGTATGCGTTGCCGTTCCAGAAGTCGAACTCGAAGAGGGTCAGAATTCTGTCGGTGCTGATTCAGACGTCGGGCGCGGTAAAAGCGGTCAGTCGAAGAGCTCCTGGTTGACTTTGAAGCGTCGGAGTAGATGGGACGCAGCGCATGTCGCCTCCATGTTTGACCGTCGATTGCTACACCATAGAGTTTCTTCCCATGGCGTTTCAGTAAGCGCACGGGTGATTGGCGAGGCATTCCACTGAGGTAGCCCGAAGGTCTCCGACATTAAATTCTTTCTGTCGTGCTCCGTGATAGTGGTTGGGTTGTGTTTTTTTTATTCGATCTTCTCGTTCCTATTCACTTCTCCTAAAGTAGTGGACGGCTTGAGTAGACCATGCGTAGACCGAATAGTCTTTCCAAGGAATGTCTCCACCGGAGATTTCCTTCCTGGAGCCGATGCGCATGAGGTGCGGCGATAGGTGAGTATAAATTGTTGGAGAGCTTCCTGGGCATTTGTTTCCGCTCTGAGCCTTTAGAAGGTCCTTTTGAAAGTGTCGACAAAGCGCCCTACTTGACATTGGACTGGAGGTGGAAAGGCGGAGACTTCATGTGGCAAATTCGATTCCTGATGCAGAAATCTTTGAGGTCTTTCGAAGTGAACTGCGGCCCATTGTCCGTCACAAGGGTCTGCGGATCGCCGAATTGGGCAAAGGCCTGAGTTATACTCCTGCGGGTGCATCCGCGGAAGGGCGGGAATCGCGCCGAGACTCCTCACCTGGCCAATCGCCGCGCCTCGCCACGCCCGCCTCCGCCGTGCACCATTGGTCCGCAGACGTTCCGCTGATGCTCCCGCGGGAGTATAACAGAGGCCAAACAAACGACGTAGTTCCCTGATCGTATTGCTGGTACTAGTGATTGACATCTCGACTATCTCGGGCCATTTGGAATAGGCGTCGATGATGATGAGGTACATTTTACCATCCATAGGGTCGGTGAAATCCGCATGTACGCGTGTCCACGGTTGCTCTTCAATCATCCACGAACAGAGTGTAGTTTTGACCGATTGCTTTGCGGTTTCTTTAAAGCGAGTACATTTACTAACACAAGTTTCTATGTCCTGGCTGATCTTCGGCCAGTAGACTTATTTCCTAGCGAGCATCTTCATTCTTGTCATTCCTGGGTGTACCTCGTGGAGCTGCTGCAGAACAACAGTGCTCAGGCGCTCAAGTATGGCGACCCGGTTTCCAACGAACACGCATCCTTCCAGTGTGGAAAGTTCTCCTATATCATCGATCGACACTGAGGATGGTCTTCTAGCGGAAAAATTTCTATCTTATGAAGGGAAGAACACGCGAGAGGAGATTGTGCTTCGTGGAATTTTAAGTCATAAATATTATACAGTAAAAAGCTAAGCTTCTTCGCAGCGATCTCCGATATTATTAGGGCGGATCGTATTTAAATTTTTCGTTTCTCAAGAGAAATTAATTAATTTTTACCTGAAGCAGATCACGCAGACAGCAAAAAACCTGCCACAAAAAGTATCACGTTCTGTTCAATGCACAATATGAAAATCATGGTTTTCTGAAGCGAATAGATTGGATCGACCCCTGGTCGATTTGGCACCAACCTCATAGGAGCGACGAAATTCGACGTCCACAAAAATGATCATAACTCGGTAAGTTTTTGAAAATTTGAAAAAGCCAATGGCTTTTTGAAAACTAAAAGAAAAATGCTTTCATATAGTATAAATACTTGTTTTCAAAATTTCGCTTCATATGGGGCGGAGGCCTTCGATTTTTGTGCGAAAAAAATTGAAGTGATTTTGTATAAATAATTATATCCCGGTAAGTTTTTCGAATTTTAAAAATTAATAGCCTTTTAAAAACTAGAAAAGCACTTTTGAACCATGTAAAAATTAGTTTTCGACAGGGAGGTCATCATAGGTGGCGGTGGGGGTTCGTTTTTTGGTCGATTTTGCCAAAAATCGACCAGAAATCGAACCCCCACCGCCATATTAAAATATGACCTCCCTGTTGGAAAACGATTCATACATGGTCACTTAGCATATTTTTTCTATTTTCAAAAAGCAATTGGAATTTTTGAATTTCAAAAAACGAACCGAGTTATGATCCATTTTATGAAGACACTCCAATGTCGTCGGTGCAGAGTCTACGAGAAGTTCTTCACTATCATAACTTGGTTCATTTTTGAAATTTAAAAATAACTGCAGTTTTTTGAAAAATAGAAGAAATATGCTAACTCACCATATGTAAACCGTTTTTCAAAAAAGAAGTCTTCAGAGGTGGCGGGGGGGGGGGGTTCGATTTTTGGCACGTATTTCTGCAACAGTGGACCAGAAAACGAACCCCCACCGCCACCTAAGAAGACCTCCCTGAAAACTAAGTCTTTTCAAAAGTGCTTTTTCTCTAGTTCTCAAAAAGCTATTAGCTTTTTTAAATTTCGAAAAACTTACCGTGATATAATTATTTATACAAAATCGCTTCAATTTTTTTCGCACAAGAATCGAAGGCCTCCGCCCCATATGAAGGCCTAGTTTTTGAAAACCGATTTTTATACTTTATGAAAGCCCTTTAATTCTTCTTTTCAAAAAGCGATTGGCTTTTTCAAATTTTGAAAAACTTACCGAGTTATAGTCATTTTAGTGAGCGTCGAGTTTCGTCGCTCCTTTGACGTCGGTGCCATATTGACCAGGGGTCGATTCGCTTCCATGATTTTTACACTGTGCATTGAACAAGGCCTAAAACTTTTTGGTGCAAGTTTTTTACTGTCTGCGTGATCTGCTTTAGGTGTAAATTAATTAATTTTCTTGAAAAATGAAAAATTCAAATACGATCCGCCCTAATCATTGGAGATCGCTGCGAAGAAGCTTAGCTTTTTACTGTGTAATATTCATGACTTAAAATTCCATGAAGCGCAATCTCATCTCGCGTGTTCTTTCCTTCAGAAGATAGAAATTTTTCCGCGAGAAGACCATCCTCAGTGTCAATCGATGTGGATCTACGCTTTAAAAGGCAGGCTGCAAAAATAGCGGCCTTCATGTAATCAACGGTGTCGAAAATTTTCGGCAAATCATACATCTGTTCATACAGTGGGTCTTTTCAGAAAAACAGGTTTTATTACCGTGTGTCAAACTGTGGCCTAAAATTTTATTGAGTACAACTCCACTTTCTGATGCTGTTTCATGCAGAAGAGAGAAGATTAGTTCCGTGACAAGTCCATCCTCCGGTTGCCATTCCGTCATCGCTTCCGAGAGTGTCTAAAAAAACTTGTGGATAAAGCACTTAAGTCAGCTTTAGAATTTAACACTCGGCATTGTTTGGAGTACAATTTCGATTGCAGATGTTGCTCCTTCAGGTACAAAAATGTGCCGTGTCCACGAGATGCTTGAAAAGCTTGAAAAGTTGAACTCGTTGTGATTAATTCGACATATCTGCTCTTAAAAGTACTTTATTTTCAGCTGTAAACAAACAAATATCAATCTATTATCATCTATTATCTATTATCAAAAGATTACATACACAAAACCTTTATCAGCGTTTTACTAACAAACTACTAAATGGAACAGTCATTCAGTAGCACTTTTTCTTGAACTGATCTGACACAGTCGATGCTGCACCTGGAAAGAAGAACCTACTAAACGGTACAAAAATCGCATAAAATTTTTTTTAAAATTTAATGCGGATAGTAAATAAAACGGTGGTCTACACAACGGGGGGGGGGGGTCGTATCAGATCCACTCTGGGAGGGGGGGGGGGTCGTAAATTTTCGGCAAAAATCGAACCCCACGCTTGACCCTGCCCCAAACACGTTGAGCGACGTCTTTGGCACGTATTCTGAGTCCCAGGCACGTCATGCGGCGTATTCCGCACGTCTTTCGAATTCCCTGGCACGTAGAAGACGCCTGGGTATTTTCCGCTATTTTCGCGCCACGTAATTTGATCAGTATCGATTGAGGGTGATCGATACTGCAAAAACGAATTTCAGATTCGTGTTGAGCGACCTCGAGTAACCCAGGGCTAAAGTTTTCAGGCATGTAGAAGAAGTCTGGGTATTTTCCTCTACTTTTCCGCACCATAATTTGATCAATATCGATTGATGGCCACCGAAACTTCAAAAACAAACGTCAGAATCGTGTTCAACGACTTTCCCCAGGGACCAAAATTCCCAGGCAGGGAGGAGACGTCTTGGTATTTTTCGCCATTTTCGTGTCGTAATTCCCCCCCCCCCATTCCCCCTCCCCCCAATTTTCCCCCTATTTTATGGCTAATTTCTGCAGGGACGCCGATCGATGGTATGACTCATCGTTATTACATAGTGTTATGATAATTTGATCAATATCGATTGATGCTCATCGATGCCTCGAAAATGGACTACAGATTCGTGTTCAGCGACCTCGGCTACCCCAGGGCTGAAGTTTCCAGGCAGTGAAAAGACGTCTGGGTATTTTCCGCTATTTTCGCGACCCGTAATTTGATCAATATCGATTGACGGCGATCGATACTTCAAAAACGAACTTTAGATTCGTGTTGAGCGACCTCGGCTACCCCAGGTTTGTAGTTCCCAGGCAGGGAGAAGACGTCTGGGTATTTTTCGCTGTTTTCGTGTCGTAATTCTCCCCCCATTTTCCCCCTATTTCTTCCCCCACCCCCCGAGTTTTTCCCCCATTTTATAATTTCTGC
>CANDYH010001172.1:0-23821 GCA_947396885.1 Heligmosomoides polygyrus polygyrus | reverse complement strand
GGGAACGTCTGAAAACGGGTCCGTAGCCTTAACTTGATAAGTTTTTTCCTGTTAAAAATTCTCGAATCCAGTTTACAATTGTGGGGTGAACCCCAACTGCCTCCAATTTGACCATTAATTTTTTACGAGACCTCCACGAACGCCTTTGAAAAGTCTAAATACACTACACCTGTGCGTCTTTTCACCTCAAAGCCTTGTCGTGAGGGAATTGGTCCCACACGACAGGCAATCGAAAATACCGGCATCCCGTAACGCAAGCGTCACCCTAAGGCTTATTTGGGATGCTGAACACAAATCCGATGTTCGTTTCACCCAATAAGCCGAAGACCACCCATTTGGCTTAGTGGGGCTGCTTAGGGTGTCGATTATGAGTAAGAAGTCAGTCTTCAGTTCGTTTATCGTTGATAACATGCGTGATTTTCACGTGCCGTCCACAGCCAAGCCAGAAAACGGAAGCTGGTCACCGACCACGGGTTCAGCGGCAATAGTCGACGTCGCTGCAAAACCCGCTACAGTATGCTGTACAACAAAGAAGGTCGAACGTCTGCTAACAACAAAGCCAAAAAGGTCAGGACGTACTGCAATCTCTGTTACGAATTTATTTGCCTTGATTGCTTTCAAACAAGGCACAATTCATGTTCTGCTTCTGTTCTCTGAAATTCGAGCTCTGTCTCCATTGTTGTAACTGTTTACTCGCAAGTTATCGAATGTATTTGCACGTTTATTTGTAATTTTTGATCGCTTATTTTTGTATTGTTGAAGAGGTATTACCACCCACCCATAAAGATTTGTGCTGGACACCATTATAAAAATCGGAAATGTGATGTGAATTTACTTTAATTATTACCTGTAGTTTCGAGAATGAGACGACTGAACATCCTCATTTACCTGTGCCTACCGCACGCACCGTATTCGGTGAAACAGACACCCGAATCGTGTTCAACTTCGCAAATAACCCCGCCCCTCCCCTCCCCTAAGCGAAGTTTGAGCGAAATCGGTGATTCTGACCTGATCAACCTGGTTCTCAAAATGGGTGGTCTCCGTCCGTATTCGGTGAAACGGCCGTCGGATTCGTGTCCAGCATTCCAAAAACCCACCTAGGCGAAGTTTGAACGAAATCGGTGGTTCCGGAATAATTTTAATAGAGATGCGTCTCAAATTGGGATGCATTGTCCAACGCGACCGAAAAACTGCGTCCCAATTTGGGACGCATCGTCGTCAACGTGTTAAGAAATCGTATTGGTTTTCATATATTACGTCATGAACCTCAAAATGACTCAGGATGTGCTTTTTGAGTTTTTTTTTAACGTTCTTGCAAAGACTGAGGTGAGGCTTGTTGGCCAGTAGTTCCTGGGATCATTTAGGGGCCATCTTAAGGATGGGAGTCGCAATTCAACAGGCTTGCATTTTTTCTTGGACCTCCCTGTAGTAAGATTTTTTCTATTTGATGTTGTAGGTGCGGTGGAGAGGAGCGGGGGTCGAGCGTTCTACCCCTCGTCCCCCTGGCCCGCCCTCCCCCAATCCCCTGGGCTTGCTCGAGAGTAAAGTGACTGCCTTGCGAGATAGTGGAGACGTAGACATTTGCCACGCCTCTTTTAAAGGGCGGGGTGGGTAAAATGCCACTCCGCGGAGAGGCTAATAGGTTGGGTGGTGGTGAAATCTTTCAAAAGTGCTTATTTATTGGTTGATGCCGAAAGAGCTGATTAATTATGCACTCGGGGCAAGCCTTTCAAAACAGCGGGCCGCCCGGGTTGTTCGGACAGATGACTGGTGCAGCAGAAGAGGCAGATGACGGACGTTGTGTTTGCAGGTTCCACATCCGGAGAGAACCACGAAGAGGAGGACGGCAATATTGATGGAGCTCTGGTCGGGAGTGGTTTGCAACTGGGAATATTCCAGTCTCTGCTGAACTACGGAATGCAAGCTTCGTCCAACCGGCATACATTAGAAGAACTTGCTGGCCCTAAAGCCGTTTCTAGAAGGAGATGCATTGCTTGCTACCGAGATTTCAGTAGGAAGGAAGGGTCGAAATTTGCTGCCAAGCACGCCCGAAAGGTTAACACTAGGTGTAGCCAGTGTCGTAAACACTTCTGCATCAACTGTTTCATCATGCAACATGAAACGTGTACGAGTTGACCACTGGTTGTTTCATTGAACGACAAAATGTATATATTTGAAGAGATGTAAATAAATATTTATATGGACTAAGTTTACCCTGAACGAGATGTCTTCAGTAGTAACATTAAAACTGCGAAATGACTACAGAGGGGAACTTCGGATGATTTCAAAAGGCAAATGCGGTACTGTCGTCGGTGTGTTAAGGAAATCCACCTAGCGAGGTTTTTGGAGATCATCGCCGAACCGTGTTTTATTTAGATGTCACGTTAGATGAGGTGCAACGATTAGATTCTTCGGCCATCTGCGAACGGCTAGGTTTGAAAGCCGCTGGAGACCATCCGGAACATAGTAAGCAACCGAAGGGGTGTGGCCGCTACCTCTCGTTTCTTTAAAGGTTACAACTCTGCTTTTCTTCCAGTGTTCGTGATCTGCCATCGTGGCAACGACTCTCAGCTGGCGGTGGAGGCTCTGAAGAAGAAGCTAGATTTCCTGCGAATTCGCGACATTCGTGGCGGATATGAGGCCTGGGCGACGGAGGTCGACCAGGGTTTTCCTCGATACTGATCGCGACCCTGTGGTCTCTCTGTGTCAGTAGAACTGCACCAGATTGATACTTTTGTTATTGCATGTAGCTGTTTCTTGTTACTGTTGATATTTTGACAAGCTGCTTTTGTTTAATCTTTCCGTGGGTTGATGGTAGCGATTAGTTGCTTTGCTATAAAATGATGGTCCGTGTCCTTCGGAAGCTTTTCAAGGTCATAAGACTCGAGATGGCCTTACTATTAAAAGCCAGCAGTCAACCGTCCGAGCTGCTGCTTCTGTTACAGACTGGAGCCTCGCTCTGGAATTTTGCTTCGTTCAGCAAATTCACACTTCGCAAATGGTCAACTTCTGAAGAAATTCATAAAATGGAACCGAGATGCCCGGCAGATGGTGTTTACCTGTGCTGAAGTTGTGTCTAAATTCGTTGGACTGGATAACAGGTCATCGGTTGTTGCATTGTGCATCACACGCTTTCTGATGCGATCAACGAGCATTATGTGAACCCTCTGGTGATGAACGCGAATTGAGACTGTATTAATTACTGCGAATACTTACAGAGGATTGATTTTCCACATCATTACGGAGGTGTTATAGGTTAAATACGTACGATTTGAAAAGAAAATGAAGTAATTCAGTGTTTGCGGGCGAGTAGACGTAGAAGTAGAATACGTGGCGTATCCCCGAAGGAGATCGACTGGCGCCGTTCTTTATCCTCTTATGTCATTGTGCTTGATAATAGGTTGAAAATGGATGTTTATTTCCCCTCACGTTCCGACAGAACCGTCCTCTTCAGAGGCCTAAGCGTGAAGCAAGGTTCTTGACATGACGTACAATCAACTCGACCGAAATACCTTGATCGCTCCAGCGGTTCCGCCGTTAGACTAGACTACTCACACGAAACCTGGACAAGAAGGATAGGCTCGCTCATAAAATAGTCTTAGAATAGCCTGACATCGGAACTTAGATTAGGCGCTTGGTGGGGTAGATTGTGCGTCAGAAGAAGCGTTGGCCTCTCAAGATGACGATCGGAGCGACAGGCCGAAATAAACATCCACCTACAATCTCGTGTTTGGCTCCGTGCTGACATATGTTAGCGCAATAATTAAGACGGTTGCAACAAAAATATTCCAATTTTCAAAAGAACATTAACATTTCTAATTTTCAAAAGTGCCTAATTTTGGGGGATTCCATAATTGTTATTCGCTCTGCATATCCATTATCTATTCATTCCCCTTCTAGCATGAGTGGTGCAATGTCCTGCGGTGCTTTTATGGTACATACATATGTGGTTCATTTAAATTCATAAAAGAGGTACTTCAGCCTTAACCAATTCGATCAGGGATGCACCACACATTGTCTTCTTTTAGTCATAGTGTGGAAGGAATTTCAAATGGTAATGAGTCTTGAATACATCGACTTACAGTCAACCTTCAACAAGTCAGGGTATTCAGAGTTCTGGTACAAATCCGACGACCACGGAGAAATGGAAGCTATGAAGGACTTTGCGTATCCCAAATCTTAAAGCTTGATTTGAGGTCCAGGTGAGAGTTGAGGCTCGGCGACCTTATCGGCCCTAATTCTACAGGTAATGAAGCCAAGCGTATCAAAAATAAAATTTAATGAAATATGCTGTAGACTGTGATATTTCATGCATAACTGTCCAATTTTTGCAATAGTCGAGTAGGTTCTTCAGCGTAGCCAAAATTGGTACAAGACTTTGTTTCGGCTGACGTTTCGGCGTTGTCGCCTTCTTCAGAGCCTCAAACTTGGGTAATTAAACACTGGTTTAATTACCCAAGTTTGAGGCTATTGCAACATCAAAGATGCCAAGGTTCATCGAAACTCGAACATGGAATGTCGAATTTTTATTTCAGTATGCTTCCTACGGCAACTGTCTACCTGGCGTTGCTAAATTTTCTAGGCTTACCAACAATCCAATATATTCTATAGTCCGCGTGGAATTGTTCGTAGACTATTTAAAGCCCGTTCTGTCTAGGGGGCATGCTCTTCGTTGGCCCTCGCCGACATGCGCGCCGCCCGTAAAGGCTGGTTCATCTAATTTATTACAACCAGCAGTCTTCAAACTTCTAACGGTGGCTTTGAATCCATTGCTAGGTCTTTAAAAATCAGTTTTTACTCAAACTCCTACCCTTCTCTCCGCTCTAGGCACCTCCGATTCGCCTTTTTTGTTCGTTTTTGCCATTGGTGTTGTCAGTTCAGTGTTTGCTCTTCTGATTGGTGTTGTCAGTTCAGTGTTTGCTCTTCTGATAGGTAGGCAACGCTTGTTTCCATGGAAAATCGGCCTAGATTAACTTGAGAATGTTCGTCTGCTTTTCGCCCTTATGTGGCGCTTCTTATGACGTATTCAGTGAATAAATGAATACATCATGCAAGCAACTGATCAACATTCAACTGAAGTTTGAAGATTAAAATTTGTGTAAAGAGCAAAAGCGCCCATGTAACGTGCCTTACTAGAAAGTGAGAGTACTGAAGTGACACTGAGAGAGATCCTTCACAAACCTACTCTATTGGCGCACATTGCCGTTAGAACATCTCCTGGTTTATAATTACGTGGGTAGTTAATCTCACGATAGCCGAGGTTGTCCTGAAGCCGTCTCGTTGTACCTTCCACCTTGTCTCTCTATTATCTTTGCAACAAAGCGTATTACCTTCAACCATATCTGCCGTAGTTTCTGTGCAAATCTTGAAACGGGCTTCTATTAGATGATTCTAGTAGGGTTTTATGGTTAATCAACGTACATATTAGGCTGGCGCAAAATTTATCTCCGTTTCGAGGTATGTATAGATGAATATTTTTTTTTACATAAATCAGCCCGTCTCAGGAAAAGCCACACATACCGTTTGGTAGGTTTTTTGCTCTGTCAATAACATAAGTGTCGCTCTAATTTTTCCAGCCGACCTTTTCCAGGGCTCCGTAAAATCGTGAACCGACGTGATTATCGATTCATCATGCTTTACGAATTTAAATCGGGACATTCTGCGGCAGAGGCGTCACGTTACCTTAGCAGCACTTTTGGAACGACTATCCTTGCCAACAAACGGTGAGGCTCTGCTTCAAAAATTCGCTTCTGGCGATTTTGATCTAGAAGGAAGACCGGGTCGCGGGCACGGGTCGTTGCTTTACGATGAAGTTTTGAGGAGAGCCGTCGAAGCAAATCCGGAGACGAATACACGCACGTTAGCAGAGGACCTTGGCGTACATCATAGTACGGTAGCAAAACATTAGGCGGGAATCGGCAAGACGAAGAAGATGTCGAAGTGGGTTCCTCCTGAGCTGACCGATGAGCAGCGTCTGGCACGTTTCAACGCTTGCTCCAACTCGCTAGTTCGCCTTAAAAATGAGCCTTTTGTAAGCCCCATTATAACTGTAGATGAAAAAGGAGTCCTATTCGATAACAGGAGGTGGGGATTCTTCTGAGTGGATAAGGATATTCCTCCAACATCCCTTCCTAAACCCGCCCCTTGCCATAAAAAAGTTATGTTTATTTTGTGGTGGTGTTGTAAAGGTGTAATCCATTACAGCTTTTGGCAGCCTGATCAGGCAGCCACACCGGAGTCTTGCTGCTGTGATTTAGGTAAAATGTATGAGAAGCGGCAGAAATTGTGACCGGCAGTGGTGGATGGAGGGCCGCTCGTGTTGCAGAACAACGCAAGGCCACACACCTCACAAATCACTCGGCGAAAATTAACCCACTTAGGTATTAAAGTTCTCTCACTCAACATATTCTACCGACCTTTTCCTCACTGATTTCCACTTTTTCCGAGCTCTTGATTCCCATTTGTGTCAGAAACAATTCACTAATTTCACCGATGTTGGATGTGCCCTCTTTGATTTCGTTAATTTCTGTAATCTCAGTTTTGTCAAGTCCGGGTCCAGCGTCCATCGGACCCCAGTGTCGATCGGTGTCGATATTTCTCTTACCGTCGGCACTCTCCTCCTTCGGAACACTATTTCCTACGGACCCCTCTCCTCCGCCATGGCCGTCCGAACGAGGCCTGGGGTGATCCGCAGTGATCGGCATGATCAGGCACCGCGGGAATCGCACCGCGTCGGACCATGCGCAGCGACCCGGGTCCCCAGAACAGAAGTCTTCCTTCCTCGCCGCAGGATAGCCGGTCTGGCCGTAAGGGCCGCGTCTCTCTTGCTTTTATCATTCCGTTTTTATCCTCTAACCGCATCTTCGTGGGGAAAGGTCCATTATCTCGCTTGGAGAAGTTTAGGAGTGTCGTGAGCACGTCATCTCGTGCTAGGATTTCTACCGTCGGTTGGACCCGACGTCTTCAATCCTAGCCTCCGCTCCTCATATTCCCCGGGACGACATCAGGCGTCTCTCGGTCAGGGCTGCGGTAGGGTAGGTGGCTTTTCCCCCTCCGCAGAGAGTGAGTACCTTCGCTAAGCCTAGTGACCAAGGGCCCTAGTGCTCTTGACATCGTTCGTGCTCCACTCCCACGGTCCCTTCTTCCTCTCCCACGGTTTTCGGCTGACATAACTTAATCATTACTCTGTCCAACCTTGTAACCAGCCGCACGCTTCACAGCCGGCTTTAGGTTCTTCGTGGCTAACAGCAGTTAGCCCCAATTCCCCTCTTTTGTGTAGTAGGCCAATCTTGAGCCTCCACGGTAGGGGTACTCACTGGGTGGAGACCCACTAAATTAGGGGAAGAGTCTAGGTAGTCCCTAAGGGTTTACACACCCGGCTCCCCGTAGTGCAGACTCCCCAGTGAGTTCGCGCAGGAGTAGCGCGTCCGCCTCCTAACCTGGTTGAGACGAGTGTAGTCGGCCTGAGTTCAGCAGGCGTTATCACTTGTGAAAAGTAAAGGGGGTGCTTTCCGGGCGTAGCTTCATCTAGTGGAGAGTCTAGTTGTTTAGCAGTCGGCTGGCGACTCCTGCTGGCGTTGCCTTAGCCTGACCTCCTAGGTGGGCTTCTACTGGTACTTAACGTACCCTCCTTCGCCCCGTATTTCCCCGGGCTCGGGCTACGCAGCGACCGCTGCATGGTAGTCGTCCTCACTGCTAAGTGAGATTGGTCCTTGAGGATTAGGTAAGCACCTAGTTGAGTTGGTCTCTACCTGGTGGTCTATCCCTGCTCCTCCCTTGTCCCATCCGCCCCTAGTTGCGTGAGTGGAGCAAAGGGAGTCAAGAGCGAGTCAGCCAGTTGGTATCCAGACCTCAGTGTTCGGACGGGCCCTGATTACAATTCTCACGCACTAACCAAACTTTGGTGGTGACATTTAATTCTTGTGGGTGCATTTAACCCGTTTAAGATATCCAATTCATTTAAGGCCACTAGCATTTGCTCCTTTTGAAACCATTTTGATAACTTCCTCATTTATTCTCGCGTTCGTTTCGAAGTCGTTGTTTCGCTGTTCCGTATTTGTGTTTGTTCTTAAGTTTATCATAAACATTATAAAACTAAACGGTGTAACTACCGTCTGACATACGGTTCAGCCGTCGGATACCTAGAGGGGAGATAAAAGAAACACTAGGGGACCTTAGGTGACCTTTTTCTGAGTTGTCAAGTCGGAATAGGTACCGGTAACTTCAGAAGAACTTAACTGAAGAAGATCATCAACATGTCGGTAGACATGCACGGCTTAAGTGCTTCTATAAGCTACTCTGCCTGTTCGCCTAGCGACAGCGCAGAAGGCAACCGACTAAGTTCTCCGGGTGGAGACGCGGGAAGGCCGGACGGCAAGGATAACCCCGCACCCACCTGCGGACTGAGTCGGGAGTTGACAAGTATTTCGTGTACAACTTTATACACTACGCCAACGTTAACAATAACACAATCGGCAGCATCCATACTTCCTCCCGCAACTCAAACCAATCAAAGTCCGCCTAATTTGACAGTTTTTATAGTAAAGGATTACACTCATTACCACTTCGTTGAAAAAGACGTATGGATTATGGTGGTGTTTACTTCGATCAATAACGCTGTGTAGAAGCTGAGTTATAGCAGTTTGAAGTAATCCGTTTCGGCGATTAATTTTGTGACAGTCTAATATCATATATTGTGCCACACGAGGTTTTCAGGTGGATTTTTATGAATAGGCCCGTTTGATAAAAATCCTTCTGAAAACCTCCTGTAGAACAGAATATATATTAACCACAGCTCAGAATGCTGAGGTTTGAACAATAGGGATGCCAGAGGCAGAAAAGTCACTGCCGGATGCTTTTTAAGCCTTCGAAACCTTTTGAGTTCATTAATTTTATCAACTCGTGTTTGTGATCCCCGGCAGAAATTGTAGTTATAAGGCTCAAAAATCTGGAAGAAAATAAAATTTAAACTTTAATGCGCTGCAACGATCGATCTTTAACCGATGATTTTACGTATTTCAACACATATTACAACATATATAACATATTTCAACAACAGCAAGCACATTTACAGCCTTGTGGTTGCAACCTACTCAGTGAAAACAGTCTGCGTGATCTGGGCTTCATCTTAGACAAAAAACTTAGTTTTTCAGATCATTGCGAGACGATTGCAAAGAAAGCTGAAAGAGTTACTTACAACATTTATAGAGAGCTGTCTACAAATTCAAAAACTCACTTGCTTCTTGCATACAAATCATATGTTCGCCCAATATTGGAGTATGGCACCACTGTGTTCAGTCCTCACCTTAAGCGCTGCATACATAGGCTTGAATCCGTTTAGAACAACTACACCAGAAAGCTAAATGGCTATGAGTACACCTCCATTCCATCAGCGCCTGATCGTAATAAAATATTCGAGCTGGAATCGCTTGCTATTCGTAGGAAGCGAAACGATCTAATTATGATTTTCAAGATGATGACTGGGAAAGTTCACTTCCACTAATTGAACTTTACACAGTTCATCATTGTACGACTAGGGGTTGTAGATCTAAAATCCATTATTCTACGGCCAAAAGTCGTGTTCGTGCCTCCTTTTTTACTCAAAGGGCCGGTTCTGAATTCATGATGCTTGCCAAAAAACATACTTCGCCATCTTCGTTTAACCAATATAAAAAGCTCGTTGGTAGTTATCTTAAGACTCGCTATTTCGCCGTTTCTTGTATTTTCGTGTTTATTACCAATGTGTTGTCCGTTAACTTCCAATGTGTTGTCTTGGTGGTGTTTGTTTCGTCGCGTGTTGTCATACACGTATAAATAAATAAATAAATAAATAAATATGTTGGATTCGACGCTTTTTCAACTGTTCATTGGACAGCTGGTTTGGGCGTTTTCAGAGGTTGGGAATTTCTTAATAACAATTGAAAAACCACTTTCACTAAGGTATCCTTGAGTGTAGGAATGTTCCTACAGTATAACTGCGTTGTGTCCGTGGCCAAAGGGCATACTAATCGACAGCCCAGTTGGAGCGTGTGCAGAGAATTGGTTTGACGTTCATTTGCTTGTATCGTGCGCATTTTGTGTTGTTGTTAATAAATTTGCTTGACTCTTCCGGCGTTGCCTTTCGGGTGTTAAACGGTGATCTGGTCTCCGTCCAAATATCGAACTTTTCTGCGTACGGCCACAACAATGTGGGACATTCAACGTCACTATATCCGACTGCTACGCTCAAGACGGTTGAAGTGCACGGGCTCACCCGTCCATCCGCTCATTGTGCCGGAAATGCTGTTGCATCATTATACTGCGCTAGGGTACGAGGCACTATGTTCGAAATAGTTGGTTGGGTTGGATGAGCCTTGAACCTTGGATCGATCCGCAGTGTACGCGAGAGCAGTGGTCCCCTCCGAGTCCTCTACACTCGCACTTTGCCATAGGCTGTGTTCATTATGTAGATGTAGCATTAGATCTGCCCAATTCTTCAGAAGCTCATTCTCATTCTTCACAGCCCAATTCTTCAGAAGCTAGCCTGCTGGGCAGAGATTGCACTGCATGTTGAGCCAGAAGTTAAAGGTATGAACCTACTCGCATCCCTCATCCGACCAGTGCTTACTGGACTACTTTGACGCATGACAAGGACGAATAGCGACATGGCGTCTACTCGGGGATCAATTACCAACGTGACTACATGTGATGTTGTGGCAGCTTCTTCGTACACAATTCATCTGCCTTAGTTTTTCGCATTTTCAAGCTACTAAACGTGAACCATCTCTCACAAATTATACACTGGTATTATTCTATCAGCGGAGCAGTTGGCTCCGAAGAACCCTCAACAAATGACAACAGTTTCCCATGTTCTGCTGTCTGCTTGAATTCATTACAATTACAATAGACATTCAGAATTTGGAGCATAGTAGAATGAAACCCACCACAATCCATAAGTGACTTTTAGAAACTATGAATGAATTAACCTAGTCCATCCTGTCACCTGAAAATCTAACGTAGGTTTTCATCGGAGTATAACGTCACAAATTTGTAGATTTATTAATCATCATATTTTGACTGTAAAGGGCAAAAAATGAAAGCACAAAAATACTTTCATTATATGTAAAATGCAAATATGGGAACGTCGCATGTGTCTATGCCTCGCTACCATCGTCGCCTCCATCGTCCATAGGTCCTACAACGAAGCCATTTACGATCAAGAAGGTGAACCACTCAATGAGGACTCAGTATTCTACAATGTTCAGGGGGTTCAGTATTCAATGCAAATCCTTGAACGCATGTACAGCTGTGGTCAGAAGCACAACAAGAAAAACATCTGCCCACTCTCTACAAAAAGCGACAAACCTTGGATGTTCAAAGTAAACACCACGTCTGCTTCTCCTGCCTCGTTCTTAATGTTGCACCTGTACGTTCCAGAATCCTTGGCCTTGTAGTTCTGAAGAAATGTAGGATACAACTCCGAAGCGAATTAACAAATGTCACCTGCAGACTGCAAAAACTCGACCTTGAGTTCCAGCTTCGCGATGAAGGTGTTGTTCGGTTCATCGGGTGTGCTCTTGAACTGAATCCTGGTTGACTCCTCCATCTTCTTCCATTTCGGGTTAATCCACATCACCTAGAGTCGCATTGCAACTTTGAACTCTTCGAGACAAAAACGGGAGCAGTGACCGCAGACGTACCTCGGGGTTACAATCGGCTTGGTATCCAACATCAAAAACAATGGCATAGTCTCCAGAATCCGACGTAACTTGCAGGATTTTTGACTTCCGTGTGAATGTGGGCGCTCCTTGGGGTGCAGCAGCAGCAAACAATCCTTTTTAGATTCGATGCGCGGAAAATATGAAGATTACGAACGCTCGAATTTCGCATTGAAGGTGGCCGTCAGCTTTCCGGAATCGTTCTTAGCTGTGCAAATGAACTGGCCGGCATCCTTCTCCTGTTCGGGCTCCTAAAGCATCAGTTGAAAAAACTGCATTGTGGACTGGCCGTTGACTATTCCCCGGTACGAGGAACACATTTAGATAGCAGGTTTATAATGAACACAAATCAATGGTGAGGCAAACAGTGGCGCTGCTGGAGTCGTGTGTGAGATCCTTGTCGCTCCAATCTGCTCCTTATATGCACATCCGTTCATCAGGGCGTGGCTAAATTCAAATAGAAGAGTGGAAGACGGCGGGGCAGGCGATGACCTCTCCCGACGGTGGTGTATCCGCCGGTCATTCCACCGTGGGCATCGTCAATCATACTGTGCGGAAGTGAGCCTAACCCAACAGCATTAATTCCTCGAAACTGAACGAACCTTGATCTCCAACGCGGCATAGTAGGTCTGGTTGCCTTCATCTCTGAGCACGATGTTCACTCGATCGGATTGTGCCACGATTTCATCCCACTGTAAGGAAAACCGAACTTAACACATCTGACCCACACTCTCCTAATGCTCATGCTTCCTTCTTTTTTTTTTCTTCTTCTTCTTCTTCTTCTTCTTCTTCTTCTTCTTCAGCGTTTGTCCCGCATCGTCGCGGGGTCCGCTCTTCTGGTGTTACGACGCCACCTTTCCCGATCCTGCGCTTGATCAGGGTGGACACCAGCTACTTTCATGTCCGTGTGTAACGTATCGGACAAACGCTGCTTCGGGCGTCCTCTAGGCCGCTTTCCAGATACTTCCAACTCAAGGCCTATCTTGTGGACGCTGTCTTCTTTCCCACGCAGAACGTGGCCGTACCATCGCAAGCGAGCTTCGCGCATCATGTCAGTTATCGGCGCTACACCGAACTTCTGCCGAATAGCATCGTTTCGGAAGCGGTCCATGCGCGTGACTCCTGCCGTAAGCGCAGCATCTTCGTCTCAATGACGCTGAGGCGCGTTTCAACTTCCCTGGTCGCAGGCCAACACTCAGCGCCGTACATCGCTACTGGCCGGATGACTGCTCTGTAGATCTTCGACTTAAAGCGCTCTGGTATCTTCTTGTCGCAGAGCACGCCAGTCAGCGAACGCCACTTGGACCAAGCTGCACTCACGCGTGAGTTCACTTCAACCATCGAACCGCCGTCAGACGCTATTGCTGATCCCAGGTATTTAAACACCGAAGTTCGTGCAAGTTCAGTACAGCTAATCTTAATGGAGCCGGACTCGTTCACGTCAGTCGTTAGGTACTCGGTCTTCTTGACGTTCAATTTAAGTCCGAACCTCGCCAGGCGGTCGCACCAAGCTTGTACCTGCCGCTCGAGATCGTCTTTCTCTTCCCAAGCGAGCATCACGTCATCAGCATAAAGCAGCGTCCATGGAACGGGCTGCTGAAGATCTCGCGTAATGGCATCCATGACGACAACAAAGAGGAGTGGAGAAAGCGCAGAACCCTGGTGCACCCCAACAGAGATGGGAAACTCCATTGAGGTTCCAGCTGCAGCTTGCACTCTACTCTTTGGGCAAGAATAGAGCATCCGCACCCACTCTATGAGTTCCTCAGGTACGTTGTGTTGTAGCAAGGCGTACCATATAACCTCACGCGGTACGCGGTCGAAAGCCTTCTCCAAGTCGAGAAAGGCGATATGCACCGGCATCTGTCTCTCGCGATGCTTCTCCACCAGGAGGCGGGCGGCATGTATAGCATCAATGGTCCCACAACCAGATACAAAGCCGCACTGGTTGTCGGAGAGCTTGACGATTTCACGGATTCTTCTATCAAGGATTCGCTCGAAGATCTTCATGCTGTGCGAAACCAAGCGAATCGTACGGTAATTGCAGCAGTCTGCAGGACTGCCTTTCTTCTTCCAAATCGGAATCGTCGTACTGTTGTGCCAACACTCCGGTACTTTCTTCTCCTTTACTACCTGGTTGAAGAACTCAGCCAACCACTCAGCAGGATACCAGAGCTTCGACTTCCAAACATCGGCTGCCAGATCATCCGTCCCTGTCGCCTTACCGGGCTTCATCTTCTTCAGAGCCGCTTCTGTTTCCTCCACGGTGATCTTGTGAACGGGACCGTGAACAAAAGCCACAGAAGGGATGGCCGGATGAGGAAATTCCATAGTGGACGTTTCCTCAAAGTAATCACGCCATCGCTTCAGCGCCTTTTTGCGGTCTGTCAGAAGATGGCCGCTCCCATCACTGATGTCAACAAACTTTTCAATGTCCTCGGTTTGGCGATGGCGGGTTTTAGCAAGTCGGTACAAATACCGCTCACCATCGCGCGATTCGAGCTTTCGGTAGACATCACCATAATGAGTGGCTTTCGCAACAGCCACGGCTTTCTTTGCAGCCTTCTTCGCCTTCTGATACTCCTGCCAGTTGTCGGCTGTTTTGTCGCCGAGAAACACATGATACAGCGACTTCTTCTCTCGAACCTTCGCTTTCACATCGTCTGTCCACAGCCATGCCTGCTTGTCGACTTTGCGTCGTCCAGGCATCGTAGTGCCGAGTTCCAACCTTGCAGCTTGGCGTATCGCGTCGGTTGCTCTCTTCCAAGTTTCATCGACAGTCGTAACTGTCGGTAACCGCACGCGAGAAATCACAGCTGCTTCCTTCTCTTTCATTCGCCACCATTTGATTCTTGCAGCACCGCATCGCTCGACCTGCTTCAGTCTCGGAGAGGCGATCTTCAAAGTACAGATCAGCGGTCGGTGCTGTGGGGCGACCGTCTCATACGGCACGACCTTCGCGTCTGTGACAAGGCTCCGGTCGCGATCCTTCACAAGCACAAAGTCTATCTGAGACTTGGAGCTCCCACTATAATATGAGATGAGGTGGGAGTCGCGTTTTCGGAAAACGGTGTTCACAATGGTGAAGCTATGCGATTCCGCATACTCAAGAATACGCTCACCATCGGCGTTACGAGACCCGTATCCGAAACCACCATGACAGCTGTACCCGTCCTTCGCAGCGCCTACGTGCCCATTAAGGTCACCAGCGACTATGATGACATCTTTCGACGGTACCTCTGCTGTCTTCTCATCAAGCAGGTTCCAAAACTCATCCTTGGCTTGATCGGAGCAGCCAGTCTGCGGAGCAAGAAGAAGTGATAGAGTCGCTCCTTAGCGGCGACAACGATCTTCATCAATCGATCGTCAAAGCGCTCAACGCTTACAATCGAGTCACGAAATCGTTCGGAGACGATTATTCCGACACCGCTGGTGGTCCTGGGACTTCCACATAGAACGGCCTTGAAACCACTCCTATGTCCCTTGAATTGCGGCAGGACCACCTCGTCTCCTGCACCGCACAGAAATCAACTCTTCTTCGCTCCAGTGCTTCAACCAACTCGCACGAGCGGTCCGTCAACGTACCCACATTCAGCGTAGCCACGCGCGTCCTGCTTACGTTACGGGACTTTCGGACTAGCTGACCAGTTGCTTCGGACCAGTTGCCCCCCGATGGCGTCCTCGCATCAGGGACCCTCGCATACTTCTCACACTCGCCGGGCTCTGCGAGTGCGCGTCGGCTCCCGCGGACGCCGTAGCATTATCTCGAGAAACTTGACTTGTCATACACCATGTGATGTGACATGGGTCTTCGTAGGCCGGCCTGTCACAAGGGCCTGTCGCCTGCATTCGAATGTCCGTGATTAGCTTAGCTCGCAGAGCGAGCAGTTTCCAGTGGCACCACGTGGAGGAACGGACGTCGCCACCTCCTAATGCTCATGCTTCCATGGAGCGTAAAAAGAAAGCTACAGCTTCGATTAAGTTAAAACGGCAGATAGACATGTCATCTGGTGCCAAACTGTTAGAACAGCAAACAAAGCAATGAACAGAGCAAAACAGCAGTAGCTAACCTTATGCCAGACAAACCTTATGCCAGACAAACGTGGGTTTCAAGATCGACTTCGCTCGGAATTCCATGACCATAACCCGGCCATCATCTCGCGACAACATTTTTGGGTTCTCCACGAATGTTGGGAAGAGAAACCTGTGTGGTATGGCACATAGCAGAGCGACTCGCAGAAATACTTCTAGGTGCTTAAAGAAACGAATAATACACTCACCGATGAGTTTTAAATCAAAATTAACGTTTCCTTTTCCGTGGAGGTTCACAATAGCACAACGGTAAACTCCTGCGTCACTGTCAACAAGATCCTGCAACATTTGAGCCTTTTTGGAAACAAAACCTGAAGGCTTCATGTAGAAATGTTTGCTAACAAACATTTTGTCGATAGTCAACACAGACACTAGTAAACAGTCACGTCACCTACACCATCGATCGCTAACATCCTCTCATAGTTACACTGGTCATCGAAGTTGTAACCGACTTTACCTACTCCATTTTATTGAGAGAAATTGTCAAACACTCATGCTATCATTCCACAGTAAGGTATTACCCTGGCTTATGGACAGCGTGATCAGGAACTTGAACTGAAACTGTGCTCGCGCATCTGAGAAAACAGTTGTGGCATAAAAAAGACTGCTCTTACAAGGGAAGGGTCTGAAGCGTATGTCTGAACGGGGGAGCGAATCATATAAAGAGAATCCCCACCCTTCAATTAGAGTAATCTTTATTTTTTGCTAAGTCGTTAAATCCAAGGAGTAGGGGGATCTTAAAGTTACAATGGAATACGGTGCATAACGAGTCTTGTATCCCTGTGCCGGCAAGCGGCTCGGAGCAGTGGATAGTGACATTGCTTCATGCAACGAAAGTCGGGGGTTGGACTCTTCTACGCTGCTGCATTTTTGCATTTCAACTGTTTGGTTGATATTTGGGGGATTCTGACGTCTACACCATCTTTAGACGTTTTTTGCCTAATTCTCCTGGAAAGTGCCCAAAACAACTTCACGCGTAAACTGGCTATGCGGTGTTCTGGGCTGAGCTCTGAGTTCATTCTAAACGGAGTTATAAGACGTCGGTTGTATGGCTTACGCAGTTTACACCTCAGAAGAAAACGAAATGATCTCGTTATGGCATTCAAAATTCTTACTGGTAGAGCTTCTGTTAACTCCTCAATTTTTTTCACAGTTGTGGACTCCTCTATTAGAGGTGGTAGGAAGAAAGTCAAGGTTCCGTCCCGTAGGAGACAGGTCAGTGCACAATTCTTTTCTAATAGGGTTGCCGTGCTCCGTGCTCTTAAATAAAAGGATAAAGGACGGCGTTACTCAATCCCTTCTGGGATGCGCCAGCGCATTCTACTTCTACGGGATGTCGTGGAGGCGACATGAATGCGCTGGACGTGCGGGCCACGCCAGGCTTGCCGGCTTCGAGTATGACGGGCCACGCTAGGAACGTAGCCCGCCAGTGTCCCTCGCCGGCTTCGCCGGCGCCGTACGCTGGACATGCGGGCCACGCCAAGCTTGCCGGCTTCGCCGGCTTCGGGTGTGGCGGGCCACGCTAGGAACGTAGCCCTAACAAAGTTTGGGATGTTGTTCAGCCAGCGTCTCTCGCCAGCTTCGCCGGTGCCGTACGCTGGACGTGCGGGCCACGCCAGGCTTGCCGGCTTCGGGTATGACGGGCCACGCTAGGAACGTAGCCCGCCAGTGTCCCTCGCCGGCTTCACCGTCGCCGTACGCTCGACGTGCGGGCCACGCCAGGCTTGCCGGCTTCGGGTGTGGCGGGCCACGCTAGGAGCGTAGCCCAAACATAGTTTGGGATGATTCCTCAGCCAGCGTCCCTCGCCGGCTTCGCCGTCGCCGTACGCTCGACGTGCGGGCCACGCCAGGCTTGCCGGCTTCGGGTGTGGCGGGCCACGCTAGGAACGTAGCCTAAACATAGTTTGGGATGATTCCTCAGCCAGCGTCCGTCGCCGGCTTCGCCGGCGCCGTACGCTGGACATGCGGGCCACGCCAAGCTTGCCGGCTTCGCCGGCTTCGGGTGTGGCGGGCCACGCTAGGAACGTAGCCCTAACAAAGTTTGGGATGTTGTTCAGCCAGCGTCTCTCGCCAGCTTCGCCGGTGCCGTACGCTGGACGTGCGGGCCACGCCAGGCTTGCCGGCTTCGGGTATGACGGGCCACGCTAGGAACGTAGCCCGCCAGTGTCCCTCGCCGGCTTCACCGTCGCCGTACGCTCGACGTGCGGGCCACGCCAGGCTTGCCGGCTTCGGGTGTGGCGGGCCACGCTAGGAGCGTAGCCCAAACATAGTTTGGGATGATTCCTCAGCCAGCGTCCCTCGCCGGCTTCGCCGTCGCCGTACGCTCGACGTGCGGGCCACGCCAGGCTTGCCGGCTTCGGGTGTGGCGGGCCACGCTAGGAACGTAGCCTAAACATAGTTTGGGATGATTCCTCAGCCAGCGTCCGTCGCCGGCTTCGCCGGCGCCGTACGCTGGACATGCGGGCCACGCCAGGCTTGCCGGCTTCGCCGGCTTCGGGTGTGGCGGGCCACGCTAGGAACGTAGCCCTAACAAAGTTTGGGATGTTGTTCAGCCAGCGTCTCTCGCCAGCTTCGCCGGTGCCGTACGCTGGACGTGCGGGCCACGCCAGGCTTGCCGGCTTCGGGTATGACGGGCCACGCTAGGAACGTAGCCCGCCAGTGTCCCTCGCCGGCTTCACCGTCGCCGTACGCTCGACGTGCGGGCCACGCCAGGCTTGCCGGCTTCGGGTGTGGCGGGCCACGCTAGGAGCGTAGCCCAAACATAGTTTGGGATGATTCCTCAGCCAGCGTCCCTCGCCGGCTTCGCCGTCGCCGTACGCTCGACGTGCGGGCCACGCCAGGCTTGCCGGCTTCGGGTGTGGCGGGCCACGCTAGGAACGTAGCCTAAACATAGTTTGGGATGATTCCTCAGCCAGCGTCCGTCGCCGGCTTCGCCGGCGCCGTACGCTGGACATGCGGGCCACGCCAGGCTTGCCGGCTTCGCCGGCTTCGGGTGTGGCGGGCCACGCTAGGAACGTAGCCCTAACAACGTTTGGGATGTTGTTCAGCCAGCGTCTCTCGCCGGCTTCGCCGGTGCCGTACGCTGGACGTGCGGGCCACGCCAGGCTTGCCGGCTTCGGGTATGACGGGCCACGCTAGGAACGTAGCCCGCCAGTGTCCCTCGCCGGCTTCGCCGTCGCCGTACGCTCGACGTGCGGGCCACGCCAGGCTTGCCGGCTTCGGGTGTGGCGGGCCACGCTAGGAACGTAGCCTAAACATAGTTTGGGATGATTCCTCAGCCAGCGTCCGTCGCCGGCTTCGCCGGCGCCGTACGCTGGACATGCGGGCCACGCCAGGCTTGCCGGCTTCGCCGGCTTCGGGTGTGGCGGGCCACGCTAGGAACGTAGCCCTAACAACGTTTGGGATGTTGTTCAGCCAGCGTCTCTCGCCGGCTTCGCCGGTGCCGTACGCTGGACGTGCGGGCCACGCCAGGCTTGCCGGCTTCGAGTATGACGGGCCACGCTAGGAACGTAGCCCGCCGGTGTCCCTCGCCGGCTTCGCCGTCGCCGTACGCTCGACGTGCGGGCCACGCCAGGCTTGCCGGCTTCGGGTATGGCGGGCCACGCTAGGAACGTAGCCCAAACATAGTTTGGGATGATTCCTCAGCCAGCGTCCCTCGCCGGCTTCGCCGTCGCCGTACACTCGACGTGCGGGCCACGCCAGGCTTGCCGGCTTCGGGTGTGGCGGGCCACGCTAGGAACGTAGCCCTAACAACGTTTGGGATGTTGTTCAGCCAGCGTCTCTCGCCGGCTTCGCCGGTGCCGTAAGCTGAACGTGCGGGCCACGCCAGGCTTGCCGGCTTCGAGTATGACGGGCCACGCTAGGACGTAGCCCAAACATAGTTTGGGATGATTCCTCAGCCAGCGTCCCTCGCCGGCTTCGCCGTCGCCGTACACTCGACGTGCGGGCCACGCCAGGCTTGCCGGCTTCGGGTGTGGCGGGCCACGGCAGGCTTGCCGGCTTCGGGTGTGGCGGGCCACGCTAGGAACGTAGCCCTAACAACGTTTGGGATGTTGTTCAGCCAGCGTCTCTCGCCGGCTTCGCCGGTGCCGTAAGCTGGACGTGCGGGCCACGCCAGGCTTGCCGGCTTCGAGTATGACGGGCCACGCTAGGAACGTAGCCCGCCAGTGTCCCTCGCCGGCTTCGCCGTCGCCGTACGCTCGACGTGCGGGCCACGCCAGGCTTGCGGGCTTCGGGTATGGCGGGCCACGCTAGGAACGTAGTCCAAGCGTAGCTAGGGATGATTCCTCAGCCGGCGTCCGTCGCCGGCTTCGCCGGTGCCGTACGCTGGACGTGCGGGCCACGCCAGGCTTGCCGGCTTCGAGTATGACGGGCCACGCTAGGAACGTAGCCCGCCGGTGTCCCTCGCCGGCTTCGCCGTCGCCGTACGCTCGACGTGCGGGCCACGCCAGGCTTGCCGGCTTCGGGTATGGCGGGGCACGCTAGGAACGTAGCCCAAACATAGTTTGGGATGATTCCTCAGCCAGCGTCCGTCGCCGGCTTCGCCGGCGCCGTACGCTGGACATGCGGGCCACGCCAGGCTTGCCGGCTTCGCCGGCTTCGGGTGTGGCGGGCCACGCTAGGAACGTAGCCCTAACAAAGTTTGGGATGTTGTTCAGCCAGCGTCTCTCGCCAGCTTCGCCGGTGCCGTACGCTCGACGTGCGGGCCACGACAGGCTTGCTGGCTTCAGGTATGACGGGCCACGCTAGGAACGTAGCCCGCCATAGATTGAAACAGAAATGAAAATGGGTGAGGAAAAGGCCAGCGGCAGTGTGAAAATACATAAATGCAGACGAAAATGGAGTAAGGGACGGATGTAAAAATGAAGTGAAAATGGAGGGTGAAGGAGAATGAACCCGTACCGAGAGCAATCGCACAATGTTCTCTGCTTTTCATCCCTTTGGCAGTCTGTTCATAAGCACATTAGATGGGATCAACATGCCACCATCGATAGTTCATGCGCCGTCAGCAGTAAACATCCTCGGAAGCGGTGGGCGCAGCGGACGCGGCGGACTTAGCGCGGCGGGCGCAGCTGACGCGGCGGACTTAGCGCGGCAGACGCGGCGGGCGCAGCGGACGCGGCGGACTTATCGCGGCGGACGCGGCGAGCGCGGCTGGCTCGAGCGCGGCGGACGTGGCAAGCTTCAGCGCAGCCGACGCAGCGGACGTAGCGGACGCAGCGAACGCAGCGGATGCGGCAGACGCAGCGGACGCAGCGAACGCAGCGGACCCAGCGAACGCAGCGGACGCGGCGGGCTTCATCGCAGCGTGCGCGGCCGGCTTCACACAAGAGTGCATGTTGGCTTTACTTAAGAGTGCATGCTGGCTTCACATAAGAGTGCATATTGGCTTCACCTAAGAGTGCAAACATGTCGTCGGACAGTGACTCATGCCTCTCCCGATTATATATGGTAAAGATGATATCAGACGTTCAACGGCCTGCCGCCCGCAAAACGTCTGGTTGGGGGCTTCGCCCCAAACCCGGAGAGTATAACACCCCGAACGTCTTCTTGTCCTCTTTAGGCCTTCTCTCATTCGTTATAGTAAAAAAACTGGTTTTGCTATATAGAATGGCATAGAGGAACACGGTAGGACTAAGGGTACTTGTGAAGCAAAGGGGCCGTGGTGCCGTGGGGTTGCCGAGAAACATGTTAACGCGGCAAACCCACGGCACCACGAGGCCGGAAGTTGTGAAGCATCCGTCCTCGGGTGCCCTGGGTTGCCGCGTTTCTGTTGCCGCTGCCGCGTTAACGTGTTTCCCGGCAGCCCCATGGCACCACGGGCCCTTTGCTTCCTAAGTACCAGGCAAAGTCTTAAAAACTGCTCCTATGGCGCCTCACCCTCTATTGTACGCGATTCAATCTCTGAAGTACTCGTTCTATTTATTAACTATGGTCCCCCTTTAATGGTTCCATTACCTTGACTGGTCCTTCACCGGTACGCCATTTATTGGTCCCCTTCACTGGACCCCACCCCTTCACCGCTCCCCATTACTAGTCCCACCCTCACTGATCCCCCTTTTACTGCTCCATCTTCAGTGATCTCCCTTTATTGTCACACTTTTCCGGCTCACCTTTCGCTGGTCCTTCCCCCTCCCCCCCCTCCTCTTCGTAGGTCCCTACTACTGCTCCCACCTTCACTCGACCTCGATTTACTGATCCCCTCTTCACTGGCCCCCCTGTCCTTCATCGGGCCCCATTACTATACTTGTGCTCGAATAATCGAATTCGAATAATTATTCGAATAATTTATTCGAATTCGATTTTCGATTATTTGATTATTCGAGTTCCGTAAATTCGAATAATTATTCGAATTCGATTATTTGAGTTTAGCAAATTCGAATAATTATTCGAATTCAATTATTCGAGGCTTGCTGTTTCGAATAATTATTCGAATTCGATTATTCGAGGTTTGAAAATTCGAATAATTATTCGAGTTCGATTATTCGAGGTGCGAAAATTCGAATAATATTCGAATTTCGAATACGTGGTTGTTTCGAATGTGGCATAATGATGATTTTTGTGAGCGGCGTTCATTTCGGTGACGATTGTTTTCGATAGCACACCGTCAGGAGCTCACCGTAACGAAACGCATTCAATATCCTACTATACATAGAAGGGTAGTGTGTGTGCGTGCGTGTTTCCATCAGTCCATCACAACTGGCGTGGGGAAATGGCGTATTGGCGATACTGACCGCAGTTGATGGCGATGGACTGCGGTCCGAAGCTTCAGCCGTTGGGGTCTCGTCGATCTCGCTGAACACAAATTTGAAGTTCGTCTTTGAAATTATCGGTTGAAGTTGATCGAGCTATTGATTTTCTATGGAAAATTCGTTGAAGCGAATCAATTGTATGACCGATCTTCGTCGATATTTTCGAAATCTAACTTCACATTTGCGTTCTCTGCGAACACGACTGTCATCGATGTCATACACTTGAATACTCTACGGAATTTGCACAACAAACACAAATTTCGACGGAAGATTAAAAAAGAATTCAGATTCGTGTTTAATGACCTCGATTACCTCAGGCCTGAAGTTTCGATCTTGTTGAGTGATATTTACGAAAAATCGATAATTTGATTAATATCCCTTGATGGCAACCATTATTGCAAAAACTAACTTAAGATTCGCGTTCACCGACCTCGATTACTTTGGGACTGAAGCTCACAGTTTGCATATATGACACGACTATATACCATTTTCAGTTGAAATTCAAAGTTTTTCAAATCAAATTCGACGTTGTTACACAGGGAAGATTCCAGAAGAACGTTGAAATTTATTTCAAAAACGTTGAATTTCGGTTGAAAATGCCGTATAACTCTACAATTTGATTGGCTGACGATTCCTGTGAGATAAAGAAATGAACAAATGGAGTGAACGTTTTTTTCGCAAAGGTTTGCACTTGTGCGTAGATGTTTTGCACACGTATTTCTGTAGGAATTTTTTGTAGGATTTTGTCTGCAGGAAAAAGTTTTTATGTCTTGCCATTTAACGAGTATTGTCAACGGTTCTGAGAAGATATTGAATATCTTCATTATTTGCTTTTGTTTAAAGAATCCAAATCTTTTATTTTGTCTCTGGCGAATGTTGTCGTTGAACTTACTTTACTACATTTACTTGAACCTACACAATGCGCTTTTGGAGTGAGTAAACAGTATCAAACGAAATTGGCTAACACAAAATTCGCATCGTCCTTATTAATACATCCCGGTGCAAAATTATAGATACCTCCGATTAGTCCATTAGTACCCGAAGGGTCCGCTGCCTATGTTCAGCGGTTACCGTCGTATTCCTCACTATCGAAAGCCTCTATAGAAGAATTTTAAGCAGGTTATCTCATCAGTGCAGGATACCACGAACTTTTATTGAAAATTTGACGAATGGAGCACGGTGCAAAATATAAGTTCCCCTCATAAAAAACATGATTAATCACAAAAGTCCCTACAGACAGAGTAAGATTAGTACTTCATCACGTTTGTTGCAACCATATCG
>CANDYH010001171.1:0-14923 GCA_947396885.1 Heligmosomoides polygyrus polygyrus | reverse complement strand
AGAGCTGCAGTCATTTAAGCGAAAGGAATTAGAAAGTACCCAGTCTTTGGAGAAGTGTAGTGGAACAAAATGGAGTTTATCTCAATTGATTTAACATTGTAGTTGTGAGGTAATAAATCTTTGAAAAAAATGAAAAGACTTTTTTTCCAACCTAATAGTAGTCGGAGGACAGGACACCCAGTTTAAAAATAACTCTATCCACAAGAAATGATCACATCCACGATATCTTCTTAGCAACTAGATAGCTATCAGCGCCCATCCATGATATCGGGAATAACCGACCGCTGATATAAGCATGAAACCGGTTAATCGCAAGTATACAGTTTGTGCACTATCAACTCAAACTTCTTAGCCGGGGGAGAACAACCGTAGTGCCAACGGTTATCCAATCGTATGGCACACACGTGTTCTCACTACTGTGCCCACGAGACTTAAGGCCCCCACAGAGTTCTGCGGCAACGCCGCTCGCCGCTATGGTTAAGGATAGGGCAGGGACGCCGCCGGCGGCGAGCTCTGCGTCTCTGCCCTTTGGTTAAGCATAGGGCCGCGGCGCTGCCGCAGAACTCTGTGGGGGCCTTTAGGCTCATCCCAATGACTGGGCGTCGACTACCTGATAGTGGCGATACGCAGCTTTGGCAAGTGATGCCGTAACTTGAGCTAGTTTCGAAGTGTGTCCAATTTTATGAACTTCTTCGATCTGCTTTCATGCATTTGATGTATCTAACCGATCATTTCCCTCTCGTATTTCTAGTATTATCTTATTCGTTATCTTATCTTATCGTTTCCCTTCGTTCTGTCACTTGCGTTCTTTCTCTTGTTGTTGAGCCATGGATCACTTAAATTTAGCGTGCCCTCCATGGGCGCATAAATAAATAAATTCATGCACGCTGCAATCGGATCTTTGCAGATCACAGACTATAACATGGATTGCGAGTCTAAACCATTCATGACGAAAAAAGGTTGAGCTATAAGCTTTCTACCAGGGTTTTTTGGAGTCCGTCAAAACCTGAATATAGGCCAGTACTCTTTGCACACTTTTCCAAAGATGTCCTTCTACATCAGACTAAAACTACATGGCGATCTCTGTTGGAGTCAGGTACCTTTTCCTGGTCTAAGCGCTAAAGATCGTCAACAGAACTGAAACGATGGGACTGCTATCAAATTACGAGCCGAGCTGGAACTCCTCGCGCTTTCCATGCGAATGGATTAATCGCTTCTCAAAAATCGATGCGCATGAAACGCGACTAGCCGCGAAACTTGCATTTATGACAAAGCTCAAAAACACGTCCGTCCCACAACTTTCTTGACGAAGCGACCTGGCAAAACTGATAGTTTTGCAACTAATGAAGGATAGAATGTACCCACTAACCTTGTTCTCAAATTGCGCCTGTAGCCGAATAATCGTTGAGCTCTGCAGATTTCGAATTCGAATCGCTGTTTGAATGAAGGTTTCGGTAGAAATCTAAAAACCGAAATTCATGGAAAAGGAGTTATGAAAACCTATTCATAACCACCTTCTCACCTTTAAATCATCGTTAGAACATGGCTTTTGAATAGTTACGTGTGTTCAAGTCAAGAATTTTTTATTTTTTACATTCAAAAACAGCTAGTTAATTACTATTGCTTCTCTCTTACCGGCTAGACACCGTCACGAATCACAGTACAGAGTTCCGCAGTAGTCGTTTGACCTTCCCGCCATAGGAGGAAAGCAAATGATAGAGTTAACTTATAGGCGCGTGGTAGCGCGGTCGCTAGGTACCGGCTGTCGCGTGCAAGCGATTCCAGGTTTCTGGTTCGAATTTCCTGTCCAGCCCAACCAAGCCCTCCATCCCTCTGGGGTTAGCGAAATAGTACCGCAACAGTTGGGAAGGACAAAACGCCGACTTTTCTATCGGCTGCTCACCGCAAGTCACTCTTTAGGGCAAATACATTCAAATTGCAACCACGACATCCCGCAGAAGTAGAATGCGTGGAGCATTTCACAAAGGAATTAACGCTTTTCTTAATGTTTCTAGCTTCTATGTACCTAACCAAAAACTCTTGTAGCTGGCTAACGAAGCTCTGTTAGAGCTGTGAAGCAGCCGCCATGTTTTGTACGAAAAAAACAGTGCGGAGCCATATCCCCATTCAGTAGTGTACCTGCATTTGCTGGGCGGTGTTGGCGAGTTCCAGTTTGACTGTCTCAATCCGTTCATCTGTTGATTTGCCATGCATTTCCTCGTGTGGTCGATTCTGTAACGAGCAGCGATATTAGCTGCGTGCTCTTCGGAACTACGGTCGTTCAGTACCTTTAGCGACTTTGCCCAGATGTAGATGATCGCGATTCCTGCTCTGGTGACGAACTTGTGTCCTTCTACCAAGTAACAGTCGATGATTCGCACAACGTGGCTTAATGGAAGTCCGCTGAAGATCCACGAAAGCCAATCTCGAAGCTGAAGACAGGTTGAGGCGTTCTTTTTACATCATCTATTAGTACTGTGATAGAGATTCACGAACCGCTTTCACCAGAACCGTGTCATCTGCAGTGCCAATTTGCCGCTTAAGCATTGCGTACGCGTGAGGTTTGTGCTTCTTGACGAGTGATAGAATTGTGTGGGAGGAAGCAGCCCATTGAACTGGAGATGTCATCAGATAGCCCTACAAGTACTGTGGCTATAGCGCGAACACTTACTCTCGATGCGGTTCTGTTTAGCCTTGCACTACAAACCGACCACACTTAACCGCATTCTCCACGACTGTTTTTTTCTTTCGTGTAAGGACGGTCTAAACGACCCTATCCAAAACTATTGAGGCGCCACTTTTATTTTAGAAACTGAGGTATGCCAAACCACTGAATCATAAAGAGTACTCAATAGTGAAATCAAAGGTTTTGCTCTTCTGTGGACTATTAAACAAACAGACGTTGAGGTAATCCTTCCCAGACTGGTAATCCTGACCAACCTAAAGCAAACATGTATACCATAAACAGTGAAACTTCCCAGTACATCACATTAACAATAGGATTTTTTTCATTTTTAGCTCTGTATTCATCCATTTTTCCCGATTTTCAACGTCGTTTTCAGGCTAATAGTTGATCCCCTTCCATACCTAACCAGGGATCGGATCAATGATTAAACCCTGGGGTATACTGGTAAGAAGGGAGGGACATGCCCATGATGCTGCTGCGTTCATCATATATCCTACCCATCCATTCAGGATATACCACTAGATAGAGGATACAAGACTGTTCACATGGGTATCTCTGGATATCCGCAAGCATTTCTTTACCTTTACTCAGAGACTGATGGCGGAGTGGCGTTCTACCCCCCACCCTTTAAACAGAGGCGTGGCAAATGTCTGCGTCTCCACTATCTCGTAAGATAGCCACTGGACTCTCGAGCAAGCCCAGGGGGTTGGGGGTTGGCGGGCCAGGGGAACGAGGGGGTAGAACGCTCGTCACCCGAGACTGATGAATTCTGCCCCAAGAAGGAAGCACTGGTAATTCAACGACACTGAGAAAATCAAGGGACAAATTAAACTTCAGATAAAAACGATATCGTCACCATACTCAAAAATGAATATCCGTGACATAGCAACAACTCCAAGGTTGAAAATATGACGGGAAGGCAGAAACTAAGGTAGATCATAACAGCGCTAAAGATACTTTTACAAGCTTGTGTAAGGAATCTGTGGAACGTCTAACTCTGCTGCATATTAGGGAAAAATCACAATAACCGCTCACATTGAACAATGTTAGTAACTATGTTATCGAAATAACTGTCCAATCACAGAAAGGCCGACCATTTTAATAACAAATTAATAAATAACCGCAACGACTGCCCTCTGACGATAGTTATCTTTAAGCTATTTTGGCATGCAACGACAAAGTATAGACAATAAATAGCACTCCACCTCACGCCGGCTAATTATTGAAATACAAACCCACTGAAAGCATGATAATATTGCTACTTACCTTTGAAACAAGTAGGTGTTGCACGCAGGCGAACACATCCTCGTCTTCTAGGTAATGAAGCATGAGAGCACAGAGTGGATACAGCATCTGAAACACAAATGCAGCACTCCGTCTACATTGTCATCTTTACGTTCTCATTAAACAAAATCATTACATTTCTTGCTATCACGAACTCACCGGAGCAGAACTGATCTCCGGCCGCAGATGTTCAATGACGGTTAGAAGACGAAGGAGACGAACAGCGCCTTGTTCATTTAGGTCGAAGTTATTCACTACGACACCTTCCTCACTGAGGAATTGTGGTTGATGGGATTTCGCTGAAAAGACAGCATGTGATCGAGACCTCAGAAGCTGTTTTGAATTATTAAAAAAAACCTAAGGGATCTACCGTAATGGGGGAGGGCGAGGGAGGGCACTTCTGCTCAGTTTTGGTTAGTTTGACTACAGCAGGAACACTGAAACTACTTTTTACAACGACACAACGCTCTGAACTTGTCCAAGAGAGTTCCCTTCCCCGGAATTTACTTGTCGGGACTGCCTGGGCTTGTTTCCCTATTTTCTACACGAGTCCGCCATATGAGTTCCTCGCACATGCATTCGTTGCGGAGCCCTCTTCCACCATCACTCACAAATGGCTTTTTAATACGGGTTGGGGTACCCCTACCCCAACCCGTATTAAAACCCTATTGTGGATATTTCCGGCGTATAGGTTACGGGTGGATGGAACGCTCCGAACTCTTAGTGGTGACTCACACCTACACAAAGTTTGCGCTAAAATAGTGACATCGCCATAAAAGCGCCTTCCCCAAACCTATATTGCGCCCCCAAGAGAAGTTGCATCTCAGTATTCTAGTTGCGCGACAATAGAGATGGAGAAGCGTTCAAAAAACAAATCGCAAACACGTGCCCTGGGGAATTATATGACGCGTAGATCACGAGCTCGAAATCCGATTCTGGTGCTACGATGGCGTATGACATATCCGTATGTTATGCTGCAATTGGATCTGCTCATTCAAATGGGCGAAGTAAGAATAGATGATCCCATCACCCTTACTCACTCATATCTATCATATCCTATCGTAATCGAGCAAAATCTCGAAAATGGACCACGTATTCGTGATCAGCGCCCCAATAGAACTTCCGCTAGGGAAGTTTGTGAGAATTTTTTCACCCTTCCTCGAACTACGGACGGACAGTAGTGCCGTAATTCCGCCCCGAGTCATCGCCATTTTTCCGTCTTTCTTATATTCCTTGCGTTCTTCGTGCGCCTAAAGGACTGCTATGCGCATCGGCGCTACTCATATTTGTTGGTTTTCCATGAAAACAAAAGAGAAGTGTAAAAATATAAATATAGCCGTCAATAATCGTGAAAATGCAACATTCTCGTAGTGTCGAAAAGAAAAACAAGAGAAATGAAAACAGGAAAGCACAGAAACAATCCGGAGGTATGAGAAACACCCGAAGCGTGCCAAGTGATGAAAAATATATGAATAAAACCACCTAGACATTTCAGAAACGAAACGTCTGGAGAAGAGCGAGAAAATGATCATGAAATCGTTAGCAACCGCTTCACAATACTTTCCAATGAGCTGAATTCTGAATTCTAAATTAAACAACTAAAATCCACATCCCGGACTTCTCTCCCTTATCCAGCTACACGCCGCGTAGCAAATTAGAAAGCGTACCTTTTCCCATTGGAGTCTAGGGATTTACATAGCCCATGTTTTCGGAACTCTCCTGTAGAAGCAGCTAAAGCTTCAGGAGTACAAGGTGTTCGCCAGTAGAGTCAGTAGAGTGTAGAGTGAGGTGCGAGTGTAGCACAGTCGGAGGAGGTGTCGGCTTTCGCATGCATTCCAAATCGATTCATGATTAGGTGGTTTCCGCCCAGGTCAACCAAGCGTTCCAACCCTCCGGGTAGGTAAGCTTGTCTGGGAAAGACAAAACCCTAGATATGTTTATTAGCTGGTCACCCCAAATCATTGTATAGACCATGTACACAATCAAGTCCGAGATCCTGTAAAAGTGGCAAGTTCGTTGCGCAACACAAACAGAGGTTTGATTAACACCATATTTTATCTTTGATTTAGATGAAGCACATCTCAAAGTTCCTTCCTTTACCAGACCGTTTGCCCAAGTACAACGGTTCATCGTATCAGTTGATATGGCACGGACCAATAGCTACCCTGTGTTTGGCTTCCGTCGTGATTACGTGATTGGCTGGGAGACGTATTTTGTTTTGCAACGCTCCTACGTTGATCCATTTGCCCGGAAAGTACCGAATAGCGAGCGACTGATTTTTGTTTCGAGCGTGCTCTCATACGAATCGAAACTAAGTCGTAGCTACGAGTCAGGCACACTCCAGCTGCAACCATAAGCCCTTCCGCTTTCACCGGAGTCTAGTGACACTTCCTAAACCGAAAGTGACCTGATCCCCTAACTAAATGTTGTTTAATGTTACTCCAGAACATCTACCCGCTCAGGAACCTACCACTGGATTCCAGATCTCGCTTTCGTTTACTGCATTTCAATAGAAGGTTTTACAGATCTTAAAAAAGCTGAGTGGAATGATAGAAGACAAACCGGAATTCACCCTAACAATCACAGCAAATGAAGAAATCTCACTTTCTCCGCACATCGTACTTTTCATATCCGAACTCCTAGTGTGAGGCTTCAATGAAGGATATTTCTAAATGGACTATAGATCGGCACAACTCTTTAATGCGGCTCACGTTTCGGCGTCATATCCTTCTTCAGAGCCTGGAAAAGTCGAAGTCATCTGAGAAACTACTTTCCCAAATGCCATTTCATTCTGCAGGAACCCATTCAAAAGGGGTTCCTGCAGAATGAAATGACATCTGGGAGGGGTTCAAGCTGACGCCGTACGTCGCCCTATGACCGACCGTTAGGTCGCTAAGGCAGATGCTCCCAAGGGCTCTAACCTCATTCCCCCATCTTTCGTCCAGCCAAGGTGACGGTGAACGCCTTTTGTCCGCATCTAAGGTTCGCCTTGTTTTCGACTTCTTACGGCATCGTTTTCATAGTCTCTTAGCCTGTTGAATGGGTTCCTGCAGAATGAAATGGCATTTGGGAGGGTAGTTTCTCAGAGGGTCCATCGAGAGTCGAACATGGAATGGACTGTCGATCACAGCACAACAAGCAAACATACTAGGCGATGTCTGAACGTCTCCTCGATCCCCTATGCCAGAGGGAGCGGAAAACGAGCGGCCAAACATGAACTCTGACATTTGCAGACGGATGCAAACGTTGATCGTTCTGTGTCAATATTGACCAAGCAGAGAATATGATCCAGTTTTTTTCTGAGGGCGAAGCAGTACTGCACGAGAGCAACTCACTTCCGCTCCTGACGGTCTCCTCCAGTTCCGTGCGGTAGAGCGCTTTACTGCTGTCGTAATCCTTACTGTGACAAAGTACTCGCCACAGTTCTCGTCGTACTTCATGTCGAATTGGCCACTCTGTCTTGCGCACCAGCTTCTTGACCTGGAATTCTTACAGCTCACATTGTTTCGAACTTTTGTGACCTGAAAATCTGTCTGAACTCGAGACTACGCTTAGGAAGCGCTCAAGTGCGCCTCGACACCTTCGTGTGTAAACATGCCGGTCTGGCTTAGATGACACACACGAACGGGGAAATTTTCGCAAAATCGCTATGGTTCCAGTGTATCGTAGTCAAACAAACTAAAATAGTGGCGAGGCTTGCAAACAGACGCACTAGAAAGTTCAAACCACCAAGATAGCAACACCAACAGGAACCGCTGACGTTGGATCCAGCGTGGAAAGCGCTTCATGTTTGTGATTTTAAGGCTTGTCTCGTCTCTAGTGATGAGCATGTGACTATTCTAGATGTCATTTCGATAGACAACATGAAAATCCGGCTCTTCTGTGGGCAACACTATGACAAATGCAGCCACTACTTTTGTCATACCTGGGTTCGATTCGATCTTTAAAGATTGTATTGCAAAAATAGTAGCAAAATCAAAAAACATCTTATTCATCCAGAAAATGATACAGTAGTAAGTTTGAACAAAAGGTCATTTTAGCATCAAATGATTTCGAGCGAAAAATCCTTCATTCAATATTTGGTCAATTTCTCAAAGCGGAGCAGATGGTAGTGCTAGAGCTAGCAGTAGGTGAAATAACTAGCTAGACTGTGCACTCGGCGCTGTGATTGGTCAACGTTGCTCACTGCGCTCCTTGCATCCGATTGGGCAAAAGCTCAATAAGTACGTAAAGTCGATTTGATGTTAGCCTTTATGTGCTAAGGGTTATAAAGGTTCTAAGCGACATGTTGACACGTGGCATGGACAAGGAGGACCAGAATATGACACACCTATGGCAAAATTGAACACATAGTTTTTGCCTTTCTCAGTCAGTTCCTCAATGTCGGCGAAGTAAGATTCAACAATCCATATCCGAGCTCAACTGCATATGTGTTACTCGACTCGTTACAGCGCAGATTTTCATATGCAGCACTGCTCTTCACGAATCTCTTGGCCAAAAAAAGGATTCGAATCTACCCATACATACATCAGGATGGCTCTCTGAGGTTTTGTAGGACCATCTTCTTGCTCTTTTGTAAAGACACTTTAGCCGCATCTGTTATTAATACTGAGCGTAGATCACTCTTATGACACACCATGAATTCTTCAATGGCGAAAACGACTCATGAACATGAAAAAGCAGAGAAGATCATATGAATCGATGTTGGCACTTGAGATTTCTGCAGATGCAGACTGCACACATATTGCATACATTACGACAGGAACAACTCTCGGTTCCTCCTCCTACTTCGTCCCAAAATGAGAGACGAATTACGCCATTTATTCCGGAGATTGTCCGGGAGATCACATGGAAGCATCATGATGCTTCGCCACGTAGATACAGTCCTAATGCAAGGGGGATGGCTATAAAATTATTTAAGAAAGCAACTAAAATACGCAAGGAACACACACACATTAGAGCACAATCGGGAAATTTTTGTTGATTGGTCTGTGTGTTGTCTTCACATAAATGTGTATTTCCCGCTTTGTCATACAACTCGAAGAACGGTGACCCTCCGGATTAGGAGTGCAATCATTGCAAAATAATAGAGTGCCCAAGAGAAGTAGTGCGACCCTTCATTGAGGCCAATCTGTTTTCACTATTTGTGTAAACATGTGCTAACTACTAAGTGTTTTGCATTTATGGAAGAGTGACAAGATGGTTCCCTATGCATACTTCACATAACTTAAAATTCATCCACATCAGAAGCTAAGAGCTTGCATCAATTCATTTCTCAGTGCATTTGTAAGTCGCTAAAAGTTCGGATTCCTCTGTGAATCCCGATCTCTATTTAATATGTCTTAATATTTTTCCACTAAAAAAGATGATGACCTGGTTAGCAAAGGTCTCGGAAGTAAAGGTCTTACCACAAGATAAATCACTAGCCCTTAATTCTAGCCTATTGACACAGCCTATGCTAAGAAGTTTAATTGGTTTGTTAATAAGTAAAAAAAATGAGAGACTAAAAGTCGAAATTCAACTGTTTCCACCTCCAAAACTGGGCACTAGGAAAACTGAAATATAGTGCGGTACCAGGTGTAGGTGGGCACGTGATAGCGCAGTCGGAGGAAGTGCCGGCTGTCGCGTGCACTCGATTTCAGGTCTTTGGTTCAAGCGCCCCTTCCCAAGCCAACACCAACCAAGCCTTCCCTCCTTCGGAGATCGTGAAATGGTATCAGATTTGTCTGGAAGCCATTGTCTGACCACCGTCAGTTATCGTCATTGTGTAGGGTAAATACGCTCTCAAAAGACATCCACATTCCGTAGAAATAGAACGCGTGGATCATCCATAGGGAATTGATTACCGCAGTTCTTTATTCTTTTTATCCTTTCCCAGGTGTAGGTGCTAAATCCGAATGTTCGTAGACTTTTCAGGAACCAGTACTTCACCAAATCAAATTCTTGGTCAAGTCTCTATTAGGAGGCTTCATCAGTGAATGCGCTACAGGTGTTCATCGCCCACTTTTGAACTTTTTCAAGTTTCAAGGTGCTGAACGGTAAAACCAGTTTCAGAGATAAAGTAGACAAATGGGTAGGACGTCACGATGGATGACAGGGTGGGCATCGGTCGCGGAGGCACTGTATTCTGCTCAGGAATACCAACTGGCGCAAAAACGAATGTCCCTTTAACCAACTTCATGGCCCTCAAATAGGCTCTAACAGTATATACGGACCAATGGTCTTTAGACACATTGCGAGCGTGAGAGACTCAATTAACATGACAAGAAATGTGCGGTCGTTTTTATTTGAAAGTCTCTAACTATCATCATGATCAGAAGGTTTGTATAGGCTAGCCCATTCCTATACAATATCCCGTAGAAGTAGAACGCGTGGCGCATCCCATAAAGAGATTAACCGGTGCAGAATTTCATGCTTTTCCTTTACAGTTTTATTTTTATTTTTGGGTCTTATTTTCAAGTGCTGTTTTCGTAGTTTTAACAACCTATTTGTTAAAGTTTGACTAGATAAGAGATAAATATTTTCAGATGGTGGAGTTTTTCACGTTACAGAATGAAAATTCGTAGTTCTGCCAACCAAAGGTCACCCAAAGGCTTGTACTTCATTGAAGAGCTTAGGTGAACTAGTTCAGAGTCTGCGATAACTACTTCTAAACGCGACTTCATTGGTAGTTTTGATGATTAGAATGACACCTTCTAGAAATTTTTGATATCAGAACACCCAAGCACAGCATGGAACTTATTGCTCATCACATTTGATGGGAATATATTTTACAATACATTGGAAAGGATAAATGGATAAAAAGGAAAGGATACTCAATCTTATTTGGGATTCGCCACGCATTCTACTTCGATGGGGAGACGATTTGAATGCGTATTTCGCCATACAATGACTTGCGGTGGACAGCCGACGATGAAGTCAGAGCTTTGTCCTTCCCAGACGAGTCTGAACCTATTCATCGATTCCGAAGGGATGGAAGGCTTGGTTGGCCTTCCATCGGGAAATCCGAACAAGGAACCTGGTATTGGGTGCACGCGACAGCGGGCACCTCCTTCGATTGCGCCACACACGCGCACAATACATTATACTCCGACGAAAAGAAGAGGAGGTAGCAACGCTGCTACATAATTGTTGATCTGCTAGTTTTAAAACCTAGAAAAGTCGTCCTGTTCCAAGGTGCAGCACTTTCAAACATTCCTTCAACCGCCACAAACCACCCCGAAGGTTTATGTGCCCAACAAATTACCCTGTAGATGTGCGTCTTCCCATAAAAGTGATAAACGCGAATCCATCAGAAGTCATAGGACTTCGTACAAAAATTCTATCAGAGAACGGAAATCCTGAAATTTCCGTTCACATGATGAGTTTGTTCGCAGGAGAGGCAGAGTTTTTGCGACTTTGATTTATTACGTGCCACCGAGCGGTGAAAGATTCATCGTTACAATTCCATTTCACTTTTCACTTACATTTCCACAGAGAAAGGCATCCTGCCAGTAGTCCGACGCTGCCGACGATTCGGAATATCCAGAATCAGCACAAGACGATTCGGAATCGACGCTGCTCGAGTGAAAGCTGCCGAGTTTCGGTCGCGAATACATGACGGTCGACTAGAAGACGTTCGTCGTCGTTGAGGGCAGGCGATAATAACGTGTGCAGCGATGAGGGGCGATAAACGGCCAGACGGGCAGATATGGCCAGATAGTAGTGGGCGTTGGCAGTCAGTCGGTAGCGTCGGGATTCGACGGACTAGGTAGAGTAAATAGGGGTCGTCTCGGGGTGGAGTGGGAGGAACCCGTTTAGGAACAACAAACACCGCCCGAGGTGGAGCCGCCGCGACGAACGAGGGCGGAGACGGCGGTGGAGGAGGAGCAGCAGCGGGAGCAGCAGCAGCAGAGGTCGGAAAAGCTGTCTGTCTGGCCAGGCCCGGAAGCTTCTGAGTCGGGAGTGGTGAACCGGAATCGAGAACACCGCCCGGCGAACGTAATACACCGTCTCGAGCACACACGCGCTTCCACAGGAAGAATGAGAGTCGGAAGATGTCGTCGGATGGGTGTCTGGATGGAACAGTAGCGGGTTAAGATGGTTCCAGGAGATATGGCAGGCGTGCGTGCAGGATATCGGGTCACGGTCCTATGTGCACGCACTGTTTGGAATGAGGTAGGGGTCGACGGTATGCTAATGCACCACACCCCTTCCGGCATCAAGCTAAGCCCCGATGAACTTTGCCTGTCTGCTGCGGACATGTGTTGGCAGCGCACTTGCATATTTAGGAATCACCGCGACCGCATTCACATGCACGACAGGAACGGGGCGAGTGCGGCTAACGGCGAGGCACAACAGTCGAACACAGTCTGGCCTGATCCAGCTCAGCGGCACTGCGCCGAATGACGCCAAGCCAACGACCTCTGAAGGACAACGGACCGGCTTGAGCAGGAAGCGCACCCGGCTTGTAGGTTCGTTCCTATCAAGAAGCTCAGCGACAACTTCTTGTGCCACTATGTGAAGACCCCACGGCATTTCGAGCGAGTCCCTGTGGAAGACAAAAGGCCGGGATGTCATTATATTATTTCCGCGTCAAATTGGGCACTTTTCTAAGCAAGCTCCACTCTTTTGGAAGAATGCTGAAGATCTTTGAAATCGAAATCAAATTCCTCCACGTTACAATAGAGACTCTCTGAGACGATTAGAATAATTCTTTGTTCAAAGGAAATTTGGTATGATTTTCTCGGAATTTTTCAAGTTTACCTGCCCCTACCTGAACAAACATACCTTTTACATATTAACAGGCAAACATACCATACAACGTTCCACAAAATTTCTATTCTTAAGGAAAAATAAATAACTAAGAATTTGCTTTTAAAGCTCAGGAAGGCGGCAATCATTTACTGCATAAAAGAAGATCACGCCATGGGTTTAACTAGATAGTCGCGGATTTTATTTTATTGATAGCAAAAATTCAGATTGTGTTTAGTGGCAGAGACCTAACCAGTACAACAAGAGGAGTTGTAAAAACACACTAAATCCTTATACCGCTTTTCTAAGTAGGCAGCATTTCCACTACCAAGAAAATGAAAATCGCAACGAGTCGAGTGCATAGCACGATTTCTTCCTTTAATACAACAAATGAATGCTTCACTATTTTTCCATAAAAATAAAAACTTTGTAAAATTTTAGAAGTTCTGTTCTCTTATTGAAGCAGATGCATTAAAAATTTCAAAGAAAGTCGTACTGAATTTTCCTTAACAAAAACTGTTTTAATTGCCCTCTTCGAGAGTCTCCATTTTAATATGGAATAAGCTCGTTTTGATTTGGAAGAGCTTCAATTTTATTTCAAAAGCGTAAGGCTTAGGAACGTGTCCAGTCTGACGTGAATATAGTACATCTATCGAACATCCAGAAAGGAAGTCGTCAGGAAATAAGTGGCGCGACAGGCAGGGATAGGCCGACAACACCAAGAAAACGCAGAGCTGTCAAAGGTTATGTTGCGATCGATTACAATTTGGGTTGCGCCACGCTTTTAAGGCCTATCGTGAAGGGGTGGGTCCGTATGTACTGATCCTGAACTTGAGGGTGTGCTGAGTTTTCGTTCTCGTGGACCCAATTCGGAATTTATGGTCGTTTTTAGCCCTTCCGTTCCGTATTTCGTCTTCCGCTTTCTTCCATAAAACTCCGCACAGCCTTGATAGCAATCCACTGATGGCAAAGTGAGAGTCCTATTTTACTTCCCGATGCATAATCGCGCACATTAGAGGAATAGCAGGCTGCCCGAGAACCTCGACTTGAGTCGTTTTTTCCGCGCTTCCTCTCGCTGAACCACTGATGTATGCCGAAGAAAATGCTTGTTGATGTTGTTGCTTTACAGGGTTTGTGCCCAGTTTTAATAAAATATCTAACATAGAAAAAAATCAGTCGCCCATACATAGAATGCATTAAGCTGCTATCTACCTGTTCATTTACTAAAGCTCCTAGGTAACTTTAAAGATCACCACGAGCTGAGCAGTGAGTGCTTCTCGGTACTTTTGAGAATGCTCTTGAATTTCCAGTAGAAAAATTCTCTTGAAGCTTCTAAACTACCTAAGGCAATACAAACCAAAAAAGGGTAATTTTCTGATTCTAGGCTCCCATAGTTATAAAAGCTACTCGAAAAAAAGTACGAAATACTCCCTTTGTCATTAGTTTCACTCATCCATGTACCACTTTATTCGTATTTGTTTTGACAGGTGTGACACATTTTCCGGTTATGCACATAATATGAATAAACATGAAAATATTGTAGGCTAATCTCGCTTAAGACGGCAGGAGTGACATTTTATCGATCTGTTTAGGCAGATCATAAAGGTCTACAACAACCATTTCTGTATGCTATTAGGCGTGTATCAGAAACGCCTGCCGATTGTTGTCAACTTCTTGCCGAATTTGGTACACTTCATCTGAGCTGCTCTCGCTATTACGCTACAACAGAGTCCTAATTACCTTAAGGATAAGAGTAAGGGACGGTGCTAACCAATCCCCTCTGGAATGCGCCACGCCCTGCTCCCACGGGATGCCGTAGAGGCTATTCGAATGCGTATTTGGCTTACATAATGACTTGCAGTGACCGGCCGATGAACAGGTCAGCGCTGTATATTTCCCAGACAAGTCTGGTACAAACTCACCTAGCCGGAGGAATGGAAGACTTGGTTGGCCTGTGCGTTATATCCAAATCGGGACATTGGAATCGGGTGCATGCGAGAGCCGGTACCTCCTCCGACTGCGCCACCACTCGTCGTTATATACCTCTCTCTAAAGCTTCCAACATTCTTCAGTAGCCTCCTAGGAAAGAACCGACGACCACCAATTTGTGGCGGATGGGCACACTGTGCTCCTAGTGCAGCGTTAATGGCTACATGGAAGTCAAAGGAAGGCTGAGATGATGGATACATCAACTTAGTGATGGTGCACGAATATCAGGTG
>CANDYH010001170.1:0-10593 GCA_947396885.1 Heligmosomoides polygyrus polygyrus | reverse complement strand
CAAAACACGGTCGTGGTGTTCTACTGTCCGGGTTTAGGGGCCCCCAACTAGACGTTTGGCGGCCGGCAGGTCGTTGAAAGTCTGGTATATATATGCGTATGTACGTACTTACGACCTGGATATATCACTGCGCAAGCAGCGAGGATACGAAGGTACGACTGTCCGCAACCGTCTAGCAACCGAATGGCAACTTCTACTTGCAACAGGTTAGCAACAGGAGCCGCCCTCAGTAGACCGGCTTCTCCCGGATAGCAAAAGCGGTCCTCCCCAACAGCAACTGGGGGGGGGGAGACATTCTGCCTGAAAGCGGCGCGGGCAAAGGCGCTGGACAGTGCCTGCGGAGACAATTAGCGTCGACCTCGCGCAGTGACACCCGCCGCTTCGCACACAGCCAGATAGCTCTCGCCGCGGAGGCGATGGTGACCCTGCCAACTACATGAGCCTGAAGGTCGACCAGATTTGGTGTGATTACGATCGATAGAGGGATAGGAGGCTGAGACGGCTTGCATTGGCAGTGCAGAATATGGGACTGATCTGAACCCTGCCATTTTCTATATCAGAATTTCAAGCTCTATCGAATGAGTCAGGAAAGAAACTTGTCTCAATAACGCTTACAACATTTTTTTCAGGCGCTGTTAACTTTCGGTAAATATCAGTTTTTATTTATATCAGAATTAACTACGAGGCACGCTTCCAGGCTACTGATGTGAAATCTACCACCTCCTGTACTAGAATTTCGATCTCTATCAAATGAGCTAGAAATTGTCATGTCTAAAAAACTCTTAAGGCGGCTTTTAGGCGTTTATTTTCCTTAAATATCAGTTTTTATTTAAAATCAGAGTTAATTGCGAGGCATGTTTCCAGGCTGAAATTGTGCGAGAAATATAGTAAGATAGACGAGAGACCTTCCAAAAGCATATGCTTTTTGCAATGTGCCAACCATTACCTGAAATTCTCCCTGTTTACATATGCGTGCCATTATTTATGTTGGTCAAATAAATAAATAATAAATAAATAAATAAGTGCTCAACCTTTTTGAAAACGACGTTATGATCCTTCAGTGCGCAGAGCATGTTCACAGTCTGAAATTCCCCAACGAGTTGAATTTGATAGCTGGTGGACCTCCTAAAAACACCGAAGTACTCCAGTTTTTTCAAAGGATTTCATCAATGTTTCCTAACTAGTTAATTGGTGGAGGAGACATTGGCTATGCAGGTACATTGCCTGTGGAACGCAAGGTCAAAAAACTGCTAGAAGCCACAAACGACTGGACGAGCAATTTGAAGCATTGTGTGATGAAATTTATTCGCGGTGAACATTAGATTTCATGAACCACCTATCCAATCTTAGTCTCGATATATATGGTGTGTGCATTATAAAGTTCCATAGAAAAATCAGTTACGAAATGCTCAAGAGATGTAATGTTGAAATTAATGCTTTAAACTTCTGTTAAAAGATCCCTCGTCTATCTAATTGGAATCCTCGTGCAACTTTAGCCTTGAAGCAAGTCTCGCATTTAATCCAGATATATATGAATAAAAACCGATATTTAGCGAAAACTAAAAACTGAAGAAGATTGCTACAAGGGTTATTGAGGCAGGATTCTTTTCTGGATCATTCGATAGAGCTCAAAATTCTAGTAAAGGAGATGGTAGGGTTTACATCAGTAGTATAGAAGCATGCCTCGCAAATAATCCTGGTATAAATAAAACTACTATTTAATGAAAACGAACAACGCCTAAAAAGTTGTCTTAAGGGTTATTTAGACAGGGTATAATGCAGGAGATGGTAGAGTTCATACCATAGTCTGGAAGTATGCCTCGTAGTTAATTCTGATATAAATAAATACTGATATTTACCGAAAGTTAGCTGCGCCTGAAAAAAATGTTGTAGGGTTTACTGAGGCAGAGTTCTTTTCTGGATCATTCGATAGAGCTTGAAATTCTGATGTAGAAGACGGTAGGGTTCAGATCAGTCTCACATTCAGGACTGCCAATGCAAGCCGTTTGAGCCTCCTACAATCCCTCTATCGATTGTAATCGCACCAAATCTGGGCGATCTACAGACTCCTGTAGTTGGCATTGTCACCATCGTCTCCGCAGCGAGAGCTGTCCGGCTGAGTGCGAAGCGGCGGGTGTCACTGCGCGAGTCGACGCTAATTGTCTCCGCAGTCTCTGTCTTGCGCCTTTGCCCGCGCCGCTTTCAGGCAGAACGTCCCTCACCCTAGCAACTTGAGCCTTGCGATCGCCTGGCTCGTGTTGTTATTCGGTTCGGCTCGTCGAACCCAAATGTCCGAGTATCTGCATTCCATTCTTTTGTCAGTTTCCTTAATTCGTATTCCTGTTGGCGCTCTTCTGGAGTCATGATCTTGTGCACGAACACGTCTTCGAGGCCAAAGAAGGCGAGCATTGGTGAGAGCAGTGCTTCAGTGTGTCCTAGACGGCTGCACTACCTTAATAAGTCTTGGGTTTGCTCACTAGGTAAACTTCGGAAGAGCCGCACTCTAATTTTAGCGCATCAACCACATCACAAACACTCCAACCAGATTCCTATGATGCTCTTAGGCAGAGCCACTCTTAGGCCCCTGTTATACTCTCGCGGGAGCATCCGCGGGACGTCCGCGGACGGAAGGTGCACCGCGGACGGTCGTCGTCGTCCCGGGGCGGCTAGCGCCGCATCGGAGCGCGTTTCCCGCGCCGAACTCCGCGGGACGACAGCCGTCCGCGGTGCAGTGCACCGCGGACGGCTGCCCTCCCGCGGGCGGGAAGTATAACACCCCTCTCGTCGTCTGTCGGCGGACGGCGGGCGTAGCGGGCAGTGACGAGTGGCCCGGCGCGGGGTCCCGACGCGATTTCCGCCCATCCGCGGAAGCTCCCGCGGGAGTATAACAGGGGCCTTACGGATTCTCTTGACTCCTGAAATTACTATGCTGTGCGAAAACCTCTCAGCTCCAGCTGCTTCGAAAAATTCAATAGGAATCTTCTCACAAGGAACGGCGACCATTTGCGCAATTATTAGATCGCTGTTCCGCTCTGCGATGCACTTCATGGGACTCATGATCGCTTCAAGATCCCATCATTTGACATTTATATGGACAGCATATCAGCTGAGAGGTGCGGAAGGAGCCGTCGTCATGCACGTTCTAGAGCTGCCTATGATGATAGATTTGCGTCCTGACCTAGCCAATTGTGACCTTTCAAATCTTGTCGTTAACGTCCTTACTATCTGAAAAAAATCGAAAAATTCAAGAGATAAATGCCTATATACGCAATTAGAAATATACATATATTTAGAAACGAGTGAGAGAGAAAACAAGGAGTTGTGCAGGAGTTGTGTTGTGTTCAAAGTTGAACTCGTCGTGATTGAATCGAAAACTGCCACAGAAGGTCTTCATTTTTTGAAGCGGAACAATCAGCTTCCAGAACATTGCCAGATTCAATTCTGTAGCTCTAACATGTGTCCTCAGCGACAGTGGTGGACGGTGTGCCTCATTTGCCCTCAATAATCAATTAGCGCGGATTAATCCCCCTTCGGCGGATCCAATTGGTGGGTTCGTTTCCCCCACTTGGACTCTTACTGCGTTTGTTGGTGTAGGTCGAAACTGCTAAGCAGTTAAGGCGCTTGGTGGAGAAAAGCGCAAGGTAAACTCACGCCCACGTTCAGGCCTCCAATGATAGAGGGAGGTTGAGAGGTCAGGCCGTTTTCAATTGGGATCAATCTGAAGGGTTCGTTTGGCATAGTAAGCACCCTATACGGTCAGCGAGTCATATCCTACTATATATAAAAGAGCAGGCGTGTGTGTGGGTGTGTGTCTGTCCGTCCGTCCGTCACAACTGGAGTGGGAGCACTGAGTAGCCGAACATGTCGGCAACCGTGCATGGCGAGCCGTAGACGTGTCGAACACGTCAGCAGCCGTGCATACCGAGCCGTAAACGTGGCAGCCGTGCCTAGGCATTTAGATGATCATCGACGGGAGGCGTTCACAGCAGGGGAGGCAATCGATATCGATCGATATTATCGATGTTTTGTGGATGTCGCTCAAGCGGTCCGAAACTTCAGCCGTGGGGGTAATCGAGGTCGTTGAACACGATTCTGTGGTTTGTTTTCTAGGTGCCGATCACAATCAATCGATATTGATCAAATTATACATGGATGCCGTTCATTTTTTTCTATTTCTTTCTAACCTGCCGCAGTCGACGTAGTTGAGGTGTTCTTCTTGCGGAAACCATGACATAGGTTGCAGCTAAAATTGATGATAAGAAGGTATCACTACGGCAAAGCCGTTGAGAAGTCGTCAGTGCGGCCGACAGGCCGCTGACGGCTGTACTTTATATAGTAAAACCAACAGTTTGCCGCAATGAAAGTATGAAGGCCTAAAAGTTGGTAAAAGAAGATGGTCAGATTGTTTACCTCTCGGGTTTTTGGGGCGAAACCACCAACCAGTCGTCGGCGGCCGCTAGGCCGCTGAACGACTGGTCAGACCACATAAGAACGGAAGAACCAAAAGTTGTTCCTTGGATAGCCACCGCACTTTATTTGATGAACCAGGAACACACGAAATTCCTCCTCATCATCTCCCCTAGAGTTTGTCTCGTTTCATCGCGGTGTCCGCTGTTCTGGTGCCATTTCAGAACAGAACAGAACAGAACATTTATTAACATTTCGCCATCTTTCTGTGTCCAAGATGGACACCAGCTACTTGCGCCTACAAGTTCTTGTGCAACGCATCACTCCAGCGCTGCTTCGGACGCCATTTTGGTCGTTCTCCAGGCACTCCTAAATTAAGGCCCATCTTGCGAACTATGTCTTCTTTTCCACGTGACTGTGCCATCACAGGCGACCTTCGCGCCTCCTGTCAGCTATCGGGTCGACGCCGAAATTGTGCCGAATGGCATCGCTGCGGATGCGGTCCAGGCGCGTGACTCCGGCCGTCCAGCGCAGTATCCTCGTCTCCATGACGCTGGGGCTTTCCGGTTCCTTCGTTGCACGCCAGCACTCAGCACTGTATCGCTACCGGCCGGATGATTGTCCTATAGATCTTTGATTTTAGACGCTCCGGTTTATTCTCGCAGAGCATTCCAGCCAACGAGAGCCAACTGGACCTAATTGCACTCACGTGTGAGTTCACTTCACCCATGCTATTGCTCATCCCAGGTACTTGAAAACCAAGGTGCGTAAAAGCTCAGTGCCGTTAATCTTAGTGGAGCTGGACCGAACTACATCCGTAGTCATCTACTCTGGCTTCTTGACGTTCAATATGAGCTCGAACACCTCCAAACTGCCGCACAAAGCTTGCACCTGCCGCTCGAAATCAACTTTATCTTCGAAAGCGAGCATTACGTCATCAGCATAAAGCTTTAGCCACTATCATTCAGAAGGAGAAACTCTATTCGAGTCCTGATATTCCCAGTATAGAACGAGATGAGGTGAGAGGCGCGTTTACGGGACAGGTGTTCACAATGGTGAAGTCATGCGAATCCGCATACTTAAGGATACGTTCGCCATCTGCGTTACGCGACTCATAGCTGGATCCACCATGACAGCTGCATCGGTCTTTCGTCGCGACTGCGTGCCTATTAAGGTCATCAGCGACAATGATGGAGTCTCTCGACGGTACTTTTCTTGCCTTACCATCAAGTAGGCTCCTAAGCCATCTTTGCCTTGGTCGGAGCAGCACTCTTCGGAATATACGCAGAGAAAAAGTTATAGAGTCGCTCCTTTGCAGCGACAGCGATCCTCATCAATCGATTGTCAGAGCACTCGATGATTACAATTGGGTCACAAAATCGCTCGGAAACGATTATTCCGATACAATGGTGGTCCTGCAAGTTCCACTTAGAACGGCCTTGAAACCACATAATATGTCCCTTGACTTGCTGCAAGACCACCTCGTCTCCTGCACCGCACAGAGCTCAACTCTTCTTCGCTCCAGTGCTTCAACCAACTCACTCGAACGGCTCGTCAACGTACTCACATTCAGCGTAGCCACGCGGGTCCTGTTTACGTTACGGGACTTTTGGGCCAGGTTAGTTGCCACTTAATACCGTTCCTACATCAGGCACCGTCGCATACAACGCACACTCGCTGGGCTCCGCGAGTGCGCATCGGCTGCTACAGACGCCGTAGCACTATCTCGGTAATCATGAGCAACGTACTCCAGCAAGATGTGACAAGGATTATTCGAACGCCGGCCTGTCAGTATGGCCTATCGTCTGCAGTCGAATGCTCGTATTCACCTCAGCTTAGAGAACGAGCAGTTTCCAGTGGCACGTCCTGGAGGAGGAGGCATCGCCACCAACCAGGGCCCATTAAAATGCCTCCGCCATATTCCGAAGAAGTGAAAGTGGTGAATACTGTAAGGCGAATGACTAATGTTACGATTAGCTATTTACAGTTAGGAGATTCTAATAATTAAGAAAGAAGAAGAATTTCGTCTTTGACGTGTTGATCGTTGGACCAGATTCCATTCCTTTTGTGTGTAACTCGTGCAACACCTGCGAAGCATGCTTTGCGAATCTCTTGAGCAGCAGATGAGCACAGTTCATAGGTGAACTTCGAGCGATTCAATTCTTCACTTCAATTTCAGTGCCACAAGTGCTTCAGTTGCAACTATGAATATTAGCCTTCATAGATGCTAAAAATAAGTTGAGAGGGACGGGATCTCCTTGTCGGTCTCCACGCCCATACCTATTATACCTCGAGATCGAGACTGAACGGCCAGATTACAGTTGTAGGTCTAGAGTAGCATCTGCTGAAGGCCTTTGCACACTAATACCTTAATTATTGAGCGTTTCCCAGACTTTTCATCTCCCTACTGAATATTGTGATTATCGATGAAGGTTAACTGCTGACGGCTATGAGCTTGGGTAGGTCGACAGCAGGTGAATATTATGTAATTTACGGTGCCGACTTCCGTCTGAAGCCTCCCTGTTCTACCGATTCGATTACTATGCAACGTCTAGTATCCTTCTGAGGCGTTATAATAGATATCTGATAAACATTTTGTACAGCACAGGTAACCATACTATTGGTCGGTAGTTTGCTATGCCTACCTTGTCCTCTTTATTGAGCAGCCGAACCACCTAGATCTCTTCCGAGCAGGCGACCCTTCGCTTTGTCTTGCGTACGAAGTTGCGCGTTGTAGTATAAGTACAAGATTACAAGAAATTGTCTTCGACTCCATTCGGTTCGGGTGCTTTCAACTTCATCATCGTCGTTTGTATAGTGAGACGCGCTTCTGGCCGCAAAAACAACGATACCTTTTCAACAGCACGTAGTCGTGTAGAGGCGGTGTGGTGGTTCGTCTTGAAGAAATTCAAATTCGCGAGAACGGACTCAAGTCAGTCCAAGATTCGATAGAAACCGTTCTGCAATTTGGGTAGCTATTGTTATTGTGACATTTACTATACGAGTTGTCTTAAACAACACTGTCGTCTGCCAATGCCACGTTGTCCATCGTTGTACGCCGTTCTACGCTAAAAATTGATGGCAGCGGCTGTTTTGACAGGATCCATGTAAGACGCACGTCGTCGGTCGAGGTGAAGCCAAGCTCGCGAATGCGGTGATCACTTCCATTGTCAATTTATGGAACTACTCCAAGATCCATCATCTTGTAATAACATATAGTCCTTTACCATCCGGAACCGGCCTAAACAAATGTGTTTAAAATATTGCTACTAGTAAGGCCTTCAGCTTAACCGGCTCCAGGCTTATATCAGCGGCGGGCCTACAATACCGCTCGCGCCGCACGGTCAAAAGTGGGCGAAAAACGCCAACATAGCGTCGCAAAGCGTCGCACGCTCATAACTCCTTCAGTTTTAGGTTTCTTGAATAAAGGTTGGTACCATTCGATTCGCCTCTTCGAGAACTACACAATCATGTGCAAAACTTTACCGGAGCACCCATATTTTCGCCGTGGGTGGTCCAAAATTGGCTGGACGGGCGATTAGAGCAGCTTATTTCCCAGGATATGCGTGCTTTCGGAGTATCTCAAAGATGGCGTACGTCGCCAGTGCTCTGTCATACCAGGAATGCCCCGAGAGTGCGCCGTGCACAATGCACACAGAACCTAACCTATCAATCGAGTGGGCGAGCGCATGTCTCCTGTGCTTCTATCTTCTCTCACTGGGAACTGCGACGTTTTCAAGACTATTTCGACCCGTTTGAAGAATGTTATTAGAAATTTCCCGCCACCCCACTCAGGATTAGCTCCAATCTGTCCCAGCGAAACTTTGGTGTGCGCCGTGAACAATGCATACAGAATTGAACCTTTCAATCAAGGGGGGGGGACAGCTTGTAGACTGAGCGTTTGGAGAATGTTATCAGAAATTTCCCGCCACCCCACTCAGGATTAGCTCCAATCTGTCCCAGCGAAACTTTGGTGTGCGCCGTGAACAATGCATACAGAATCGAACCTTTCAATCAAGGGGGGGGGGGACAGCTTGTAGACTGAGCGTTTGGGGAGTTTTATCAGAAATTTCCCGCCAGCCCACTCAGGATTAGCTCCAATCTGTCCCAGCGAAACTTTGGTGTGCGCCGTGATCAATGCATACAGAATCGAACCTTTCAATCAAGGGGGGAGGGACAGCTTGTAGACTGAGCGTTTGGGGAGTTTTATCAGAAATTTGCAGCCGCCCTACTCAGGAGTTGCTTTAAGGCTGTCTAGCGAGCCTTTGAAGTGCGCCGTGAACAATACATACGGATTCGAACCTTTCAATCGAAGGGGGCGACCGCTCGCAAATTGCACGAATGGGCGTGTTCGGAGCGCAATAGCTCTATCAACTTGTAACCTTTCATGCTGCAGTTTTTAGGTTTTGTAGGCAGTCGAACGTTCTGTACGTACGCCAAAGTAGAATGGTTTAGCTTAGGAAGGGGCAATGTTATAAGGGTGCGAATATGCAGGTGAGGATTGTGTGAAGCATTTTTTTCCGATTTCCGTGGATCACTGCGAGAAGATGCGGCGAGCTGACGGCTTTAAAATAAGTAGTGAACAGAGTGCCTAAGGTACTTTACGACGATATGCTCACAGCTCCTCAGTTGCCTAAACTGCCTTAGCCTCGGCTGGCGTTTTAGAGCGGCAAAAGCTAGCGGTTAGAGTTTCTTGCGCTCCTACTCGCCCAGATTTGAGTCTTCGATGCTCGGAATGACACAGTTCCGTTCAGCATGAAAAGCGCTATCGAACGGTATCAATCTCGACCGATTTTGAATCATCAATTTTTTGACTGTTAGCATAGAGGACGAGGCCGCGGCGGAAGGACGATGACGTCATCGAAAAAACGATGTCTTCGAGTTGGGCCATGCTTGATACCGTTCGATAGAGCTTTTCATGCTGAATTGAATCGTGTCATTTAGAGTGGGAAAAACTGTAATCTGGGCGTGAAACAGCGCGGAGAGCGTCTGCCGTTGTTGCGCTAAATTGCACGCGCGGGCGTGTTCGGAGTACAATAACGCTGTCGAGTTCGAATCGTTTCGGCTGCAACTTGTGTTCGTTGTAGGCAGTAGAACGACATATAAGTATACTAAAGTAGAATGGCTTAGCTTAGGAGGGGGCAATGTTATAGCGGTGCAAAAATGCAGGTGAGGCTTGCGTGATGCATTTTTTTCCGAATTCGGTTAACCACTGCGAGAAGGTACGGTACTTTACGATGACGTGGTCAGAACTTCTCAGCTGCCTAAACTGCCTTAGCCCCATCTGCCGTTTTAGGGCGGCGGACTTAGCGATTGAAGTTTCCTGCAGTCTTACTTGTTCATATCTGGGTCTTCGACACTCCCAATAACATCGTTCTGTTCTGCTTGAAGAGCGCTATCGAATTGTATCGATGTCGACCGATTTTGGAAGCGTAGGCCTGTGTTGTACTCCCGCGGGAGCATCCGCGGAACCTCCGTGCACGAGGGGTGCACTGCAGACGGCGGGCGTGGCGGGGGCGCCGTGATTGGCCATGTGAGGGATCTCGGCGCGATTCCCGCCCTTCCGCGGATGCTCCCGCGGGAGTATAACAGAGGCCATAGATTTTCGGCAATATTCCATCGAGGACGTGGCGCCCTAGGCCGAGCTGCGCGGACGATGACGTCATCAAAAACCGGTATTTTCGAAATTGGCCAAATCTCCTCGTGCAAACTTCGTCCAAAATCATCTAGGGATTAATTGGGGTGCTGATTACGAATCCGACGTTCGTTTTTATTCCGCCGACATCAGCAGGTTGCTTCCCATTTGAGAGTGGTCGGGTCACGATCACCGATATGAGCGCTCTCCTGCCCTAATCGTACAAATGTACCTCGGCATCGTGTTCGGCACCCCGAATAAGTCTCCGGCCCTACACGAATTTTGAACAAAATCGATGATCCTGACCCGACAACCCTCAATTATCCAGAAGCAGATCCAAAACCTACCGAAGTCGACGGAATTTTTAAGAACTGACGTCGGATTCGTAATCAGCGCCCCAAATAAACCCTAGACGATTTTGGACGAAGTTTGCACGAGGAGATTTGGCCAATTTCGAAATACCGGTTTTTGATGACGTCATCATCCGCGCAGCTCGGCCTAGGGCGCCATATCCTCGATGGAATATTGCCGAAAAATCTATGGCCTCTGTT
>CANDYH010001169.1:0-31694 GCA_947396885.1 Heligmosomoides polygyrus polygyrus | reverse complement strand
CTGCCCGCGGGGGTCGACTGAAGTTGGAAGAAATCGTGTCACACAGGCTAACCTGCATTTTCGCAGCACCGTAACTTAGCCCAATCATAAGCCACATGGCTCTGTTTCGGCGTACTATTAGAACATTTTACTGCCTGCAAAAGCCACAAGCTGCATGACAGAGTTATCGCGCTGAGAACACGGCCGCGAGTGCAATGCAATACAACAACGGTCCATGTTCTCCTCGCTCTTACTCGCCCAGATTACAGTTTTTCCTACTTCCAATAACAGCATTCAATTCAGCATGAAAAGCTCAACCGAATGGTATCTAGCATGGCCCAATTGTAAGATATCGATTTTCTATGACGTCATCGTCCGCGCAGGCTCGGCCTGCGCGCCCGCGTCTTCGATGGGAAATCGTCGAAAAATCCATTTTTCTGTAATTGGTCGAGTGTAACACCGTTCGATAGAGCTCTTCGAGCTGAAGAAAACGGTACCATTGCGAGAGTTGAAAGCTTAAATCTGGGTGAGTAAGAGCGCAAGAAACCCTAACCTCTATCTAACGCCGCTCTAAACTGGCAGATGAGGCCAAGGCAGTTCAGGAAGCAGAGGAGTTGCGAGCACGTCATCGTAAAGTGCCTTCAATGTTCTGCTAGCATACGCGTTTGCATGCCGTTAGCACGCCGCGTCTTCCTGCAGGGGTCGACTGAAGTCGGAAAAAATCGTGTCACACACGGCAAACCTGCATTTTAGCGCCGCTATAATTTCGCTTGTTTAGAAGCTATAAAGCTGCACTTTCGCGGACTACTAAAGCTTGCTACTGCCTACAAAATCCACGAGCCGCAGCCGGAACGATTCGATCCCTACAGAGTTATTGCGCTCCGAAAATACTCGCGCGTGCAATTTGCGAGTGGTTGCGCCTACTCGATTGATAGGTTCGATTCTGTATGCATTGTTTACGGCGCACTCCAAAGGCAAGCTGGACAGGCTGGGAGAATCTCCTAAGTAGAACGGAAAGGAATTTCGCTAAAACTCCCGAAACGGTCACTCTACAGGCTCTTGCGCCCACTCGTCCTCACTCTGCGAGTGGTCGCGCCGACTCGATTGGTAGGATCGATTCTATACGCATTGTTTACGACGCACTCCAAAGGCAAGCTGGACAGTCTTAAGGCAGTTTCTGAGTAGGGCGGCTGGAAATTTCGATAAAACTCTCCAAACGGTCACTCTAAGGTTCTCACGCCCACTCGATTGATTATGTCCGGCCTATATGCCTTGTTCAACTCTATTGATTTATATGTCAAAAGATAGATCTTGGCCTGCTGAGCTCAAATATATGTTTCTTTACACAAGTGCTTGACTTTAAAGAAAGTTATATAAAAAAGCCGCTTTGGGACGCTCCAAAGCGGCTTTTTCGGGAATTGACCAAAGGACATGCGCGGTACTGTAGTAGAAGAAAGATGGTCGACATGACCATGATGCTTAAGATTCTTACAAATAGAGTTTCAATAGATTCAATATCCCACAATATTTTTGGTGCACCTCTGACAACGAATAGGAGAGGGAATCTGAGGCTTTACTTTCCTGTTTCAAAATCGCAGGGGAGATCAAACTTTCTCACATATAGAAATCTTAAGGACTTGAACCTATTATTAGGCGAGGATGAGAATTTCATAAACATGTCAGTGAATTTGTTCAAGTTCTTAATGATATTTAAAAAGGTGTGTTAATTGTGTTGTGTTTACTTTTATTTTGTTGTAAGTTTGTGTGACCTAGCATTTGTTTATGTGCCATTACTCATGTAATGCATGACTATGCTCATCCTACTATATATAAAGCAGCAAGCGTGTGTGTGTGCGTGCGTGTGTGCGTGTGTGCGTGTGTCTGTCCGTCACACTTGAGTTGGGGCGCGGCAGCCGAACACGTCGGCAACCGTACATGGCGAGCCGCAGACGTGCCGAACACGTCGGCAACCATGTATGGCGAGCCGTAGACGTGCCGAACACGTCGGCAACCGTGCATGGCGAGCCGCAGACGTGCCGAACACGTCGGCAACCGTGCATGGCGAGCCGCAGACGTGCCGAACACGTCGGCAACCGTGCATGGCGAGCCGTAGACGTGCCAAACACGTCGGAAACCGTGCATGGCGAGCCGCAGACGTGCCGAGCCCGTCGGCAACCGTGCATGGCGAGCCGTAGACGTGGCGAGCACGTCGGCGGCACGAAACTTCGGCCCTGGGGTAATCGAGGTCGCTGAACACGAATCTGAAGTCGACCAATCGAACCGTCTCGATTAACATAAAGGTCAGAAGGCATAGGGAAGAATAGGAAACCCGTAGCGGCCATAGCGTCCTATTCTCGGGGTTTGGGGGCGAAGCCCCCAACCAGTCGTAGGCGGCCGCTAGGCCGACGTACAACTGGTGTCTTATGAATAAATAAATAAATAAATAAATAAATAAATAATGGGAATATTGCTTGATATAATATCATCGCGGCCTACTCCGACATTCCAGAACTTCCAGTTGGCGACTCAGAACTTGGTTTTGGTCGTCACTCAGGATGTTGTCCAGTGCTGCTGCACACGTCTCCAGAAGTCATGACGCCTCCGTTCAGTGATCGTGCACTAGTCATCACTAACCATCACGAATCGATGGGCTATCATTCGATGCTTCGTTGCAAAAGAGCCTGTTGATTGGTTTGAGCTCACTGGACAAATTCATAGAAAGTGGTTGCCTGCCCAGCTGTCTAGGAGGGGAAAAAGCCATTCGCTCATTGTTAGAAAGATGAACTGCTGTCAGCTTATCGCATTCTTCTATCATCCTCCTATTTGACAAGAACACGAGTGATAGTTTTGATTACTTCAGTGCCGAACAAGGTTGCAAGGTGGATCAGTATTTATTGAGCGACCTAATGTTTCGATATGTTCGTCGCTTTCGGAGGCCCAAAAGTGGCTTGAGGTTTATGAAAAAACTCAGGTCGTACAGTATGTTAATACTGACCCACCTTAAAAAATACAAGCGAGATTCCTGATAACGCGACTTATCAACAAGCGATATGGTGAAATGTTTCACCATGTCGCTTGATAAGCCGCGCTATCAAGAATTTAGGCTGTCTTTTTTCCGTTAGATTGCTGTAAGTCGTAGATGAATACGGACCTTGGATGTTACGATATACAAACAAAAATAAACACGTAAAGCAACAGCGTTCATAATACATGGCCATTGAGGAGAGCAGGAGGCTTTTCTTTGTTTGAAAAATAGATAATATTCCTTGTATTGACGTGGGATTGTCAGCACAACTGTATCTCACGACTCCAAAAATCGATGAGAAAATAAATAAATTGGTTTAAAAAGATTCGTTTTATATTTATTTATTTATTCATTCATTCATTGTTTTTAATTTAATTTTATTTATTGAACTTTATTATTTAACTATTAGTTATATTTTTAATTAATTACTTAATCATTACATTGTGATTGATTTTTTCCACCCTCTTCTACTTCTAGAGAAAAAGCATAACATACCAGTCGTCTTATTCATGCTCAACCATATTGCTAGCGATCTCACGGCCGTCACATACAGCAACCTCTTCACTGCTACAAGGCGTAATACTACCCACATCATCGCCATCGTCCGGCGACCAGTCTAGGTACATTCATCCTACGCTTCGTTCAAGTCAAACCAACGTCACGAATGAGAAGAAAGGAGATATTTATATTTCTAATTAATTAAATAATGTATATATTTATATTATATATTTTTATATTTGTATTTTTTATTTTTATTATTTTTTATACATTTTTTTATTTTTCGATTGCTGTGATCATCCTCGGCAATACACGAGACCTTAAAAAAAGGTTGATATCAACTGTATAATTCTATGTTTTCTCCTCTTCTTCAGCGTTTCTCCCGCTTCGAGGCGGGGTCCACTACTCTGGTGTGGTGACGCCACTTTACGCGATCAAATGCTTGATCGGGATGGATACCAACAACCTTTAGGTCCGCATGCAACGTATCAAGCCAACGCTGCTTCGATCGCCCTTTAGACCGTTTTCCGGGCACATCTATGTTAAGGCCAATCTTCGTAACAGTGTGACCACTAGCTCGAAGAACGTGGCCGTACCACCAAAGGCGAGCTTCACGTAACTTGTCAGCAATTGGAGCGACACCAAACCTCTGGCTTATTTCATCGTTGCGAATACGGTCCAGACGCGTAACACCAGCCGTCCAGCGCAGCATTTTCGTTTCCGTTACGCTGAGGCGAGTCTCAACCTCCTTGGTTGCAGGCCAGCACTCAGCGCCACGCATCGCTACGGGTCGGACGATGGTTCTCTACGCATTAAATCTTCGATTTGAGGCGTTCCGGTATCTTCCTGTCGCATAAAACGCCTGTCATCGAGCGCCATTTGGACCACGCTGCGCTCACGCGCGAGTTCACCTCGAACGTCAGACTACCATCAGACGCAATTGCAGAGCCAAGGTACTTGAAGTTTGTCGTTCGTTCTAGCGCAGTGCCATTGATCTCAATGGACCCGGCTTCGTTTACGTCTGTCGTCAAGTACTCAGATTTTTTGACGTTTGGCTTGAGCCCGAACATCGCCAAGCGGTCGTACCAAGCTTGCGCTTGTCGCTCGAGTTCGCTCTTCTCTTCGCTTGCAAGCGTTACGTCATCTGCATACAGCAGCGTCCAGGGTGCAGGCTTCTGAAGGTCTCTCGAAATGGCATCCATTACGATAATGAATAGGAGCGGGGAAAGCGCAGAGCCCTGGTGAACACCAACGGAGATAGGAAACCGGCTGGCGCTCGCACACTACTCTTTGGACCAGAGTAAAGCATGCGCACCCACTCAATAAGCTCTTCGAGAACACCGTGTTGTCGTAAGGCGTACCATATAACCCCACGCGGTACACGATCAAATGCTTTTTTATGTCGAGAAAAGCTAGGTGCAGCTGTTTCTGCTTTTCGCGATGTCTCTCTACCAGAAGACGAGCAGCATGTATGGCATCGATGGTGCCACTGCCCGCTACGAAGCCACATTGATTGGTGGAAAGTTGGACGATATCGCAAATACGTCCATCTACAATTCGCTCGAAGTTTTCATAATGTGCGAGAGCAAGCGAATTTGACGGTAATTCGTGCAGTCCGCAGGACTGCCCTTCTTCTTCCATATCGGGCTCGTCGTGCTTTCCTGCCAACTACCAGGTACCTTCTTTTTCGTAAGAACCTGGTTGAGAAACTCCGTTAGCCACTCAGCAGGACTCCAGCACCTCAAACTCCATAGGTCGGCCGCTATATCGTCAGGGCCCGTTGCTTTGCCTGGCTTCTTCAAAGCCGCTTTCGTCTCCTCCACAGTGATCCTCTGCACAGGACCGTGCGTAGGAGTGACACAAGGGATGGGCGGATGGACAAACTCTACTGTCGAAATTCTCTCGAAGTAGTCATGCCATCGTTTCATAGCTCTCTCGCGGTTCGTCAATAGATGGCCATTCTCATCGTTGATGCACAAGAATTTCTCGATGTCCTCGGCCTGGCGGGCGTGGCTTGGCAACAGGGATGGGCGGAATTTCTGTTTTCTGTTTTCTGATTTTCTGGCCATTTTGGGCAAATTTTTTCTGTTTTCTGTTTTCTGGGAAAATGGCCAAAAATTGGCCAGAAAACAGAAAATGGAGTTGCGAACAGAATATTATTACAGAAATCCAATAAAAAGATTTCAAAAAGTGTCGTAGAATAGTGAGCTTTATTCCAAAATAGTGTTTCTAGAGTATCTTTCATGGTAAGCATGTGGCGTTTTTTGGATGTGCTCATGTAGTAATTGCGCCATATGCTCATGAACTATGCCGCTTTGTTTGCTTGATTGATTGTGTAAGTGCTGCTGGCAAGGAGCATAGGAGTATATCGTAGAGCATTTTTCGACTTGCATAATTTGGCTTCGTATTCTTTCGATTTTAACAGTAGTTTGGACCATCTACGATCACTAAAAATTTTATTTTAAAACTATAAAACTAGTACTCTGAGAGGCATTTAACTATGTATTAACTAACCACTTGTCCTAGAGTTACTGGGGTAGGGTGGGCACCAGGGTGCTCCAGGGTGCCCCATGGATCCTGTTCGCTCGAGGGGCACGAAGAGCGTCATATTGTTTGTTCAGGGCTTTGGCGAAGAAGTCCGACCAACGCGTTGTTGGGCATCCTGGTGTTCTCTTGACATTCCGCGGAATCTAGTCGGTGTCTGCGAAGCGCATTACGTGGCCCATCTAATTTTCGACGACTTGGACATGCGACAGCATCTCTGATCTTCGAACGTCGGCGAAGCTCGGAAGTCTCGAGGCCTTCTCTCACTTGTGTGAGTCGTGTCACTCCGAGCATCGTCCTCTCGATTCCGCGATACTGATCGCTTGTTAATCCTGCCTTTGTAGAGCCCAGGTCTCTGATCCGTATGGGCAGGAAGAACAGTAAAGTCGAAAAGGTAGGTACAGAGCCCCGACGTTCTTCGTCTTCCCCACTTCTATTTCGACACTCTTGACAGCTCCTCAAGCCGCTCGTTTCCTCCTGCTCAGCTCCGGCGCTAGTTTGTTGGTCATGTTGACTTCGCGACCCAGATACACGTGTCTGGAGCATTCGAAGATGTTCGTTCCGTTGAGCGAGGATGAGGCATCCGAAACTCGTCCGTTCCTCATGAACATCGTCCTCGTAAGATTCAGCAGCAGTCCAACATTCCCACGTATGTAAACGATCGAAGTCGGCCAGCATTCGTTCCGCCTTGCTAGCGCTCGGTGTTAGATGGTGTAGCTGCCGTCCGTCGTATTTCACTTCCGTGTCTTCCCATTCGAGTTCGCGAATGACGTTTTTGAGGGTGGCGCTTAAGAGAACCGGGGATACTCTCTCATCGAACCTCATCGAACCTCTCTGTTCACATTGGCATCGACTTGTTGTAGAATGGCGAAACCTTTGTCGTGAGTCCACTGTACAGCTCTCGAAGGATTCTGACGTACAGAGTAGTAACGCCCTGAGTGAGCAGGGCTTCGATGACCGCTTCGGTCTCGACAGCGTCAAATGCCTTTTTCAGATCGACGAACGTAAGGCACAGCGGCAGCTTGTATTCTCGCGACACTTCGATGAGCTTCGTAATGGTGTGTGTGGAGGATCGTGCTGAATCCTCTCTGAAATTCTGCCTGTTCGCATTGCTGTCCCTATTCAGGATGACTCGAGTGAACAGCTTGTAGACTACGAGCATCAGGCAGATCGCGCGATTGTTGCTAATGCCGTGCACTCCTCTGTACACCAAGGCGGTTCTTCTGGTCTTCCACTGAGATGTAATATGATATGTAGATATAAGGAGAAATAATAATAATAATGTGATGGAGAGGGTATACGCTATGCTCGGTCTTCATTATATGGTGTCTACGCATTCAAGAAAGCACCTCCACCCAAGACCTGTTGTGCTGACAGCCCCCTCAGACACAATCTCGTGTTGTTCTGTGAAATTCACATCTTTAGTCGGCTAAGTAGTAAGGTGTTGTAAAGAGAATTATGTTGGCCTGAAAATTTTCAGCCAGGCCACTTACAAGGAAAGGTATTCCCGAGGAACGAAACGAACTAGGAATACAGATTCTGGCGGAGCCAGTAACACCAACGAATCTCTGCACAGCTTTAGAGTATGTTGAGTGTGTCTACAAACTCTAGCAATTGAGTTGATGCAAACAGTGATCATTGAGCCTTCATCGTGTTCGGTACTCTAAAAGGCCAGTTTCTTACTGGTAGGACCATTATGATGAGTAATGTTGTATACTTCAAGGGTCGAGATTCCTAGGATCTATCAGTCCACATTTACAACTTGCTGATTGCAGTGCACTGGAGTGTAATAGAAATTTTTATAAACGCTTTCACATTAAAACGCTGGTTTGCGACTACATTTCTAGTCATACAAAAGCATTTGCCACTGGAAATATAGATCTTTGGGTATAATAATTAGGTCGTGTGATAATTTCGAAATTTTCTGTTTTCTGATCTCTGTTTTCTGATTTTCTGGCGTTTTTGGCCTTTCTGTTTTCTGATTTCTGTTTTCTGACGAAAGCGATTTTCTGTTTTCTGTTTTCTGAAAAAATTTTCAAAATTTGCGCCCATCCCTGCTTGGCAAATCGATAAAGATGTCGTTCACCATCGCGCGTCTCGAGTTTATCGCTGAGATCATCATAATGGACGGCTTTCGCAACGGCTACGGCCTTCTTTGCCGCTTTCTTCGATTCCTGGTACATACGCCATTTGTTTGCGGTCTTCTCGCGCAGGAATACGTGATATAATTTTTTCTCCTCTCGGACATTTTCTCTTACGTCGTTAGTCCACAGCCACGTCAGCTTCCCGATCTTGCGGCGACCAGGCTCAGTCATGCCTAATTCAGAACATGCAACTTGTAATATCGTATCGGTGTCATCTTTCCATGTTTCGTCGACGGTTCTCACCGTCGGTAACCGAATACGAGAAATAAAAGCTGCAGCATTTTCCTCCAACCGCCACCACTTGATTCTCGGTGGACCGCATCGATCGACATGCCTCAGCCTCGGAGGGGCGAACTTAAGAGTGCATATCAGCGGACGGTGCTGTGTGGCGACAGTCTCGTACGGCACCACCTTCGCATCTGTAACCAGTTTTCGATCGCGTTGCTTCACAAGGATGAAGTCGATCTGTGTCTTAGAACGACACCAGATGGGAGTCACACTTTCGAAATACGATGTTCGCGATGATGAGGTGATGCGAGTCCGCATACTCAAGGATTCGCTCACCACCCGCGTTACGTGCTCCATATCCAAAACCGCCGTGACAGCTGCGACCATCTTTCGCAGTCCCAACATGACCGTTGAGGTCACCTGCGATAACAACAGCGTCTTCTGACTGTACCTCTGCTGTCTTTTCATCAAGCAGGGTCCTAACCTCATCCTTGGCTCTCTCAGAGCAGCCTGCCTGCGGAGCGTACGCAGAGAAGAAATGATACATACGCTGTTCAGCAGCGACTACGACCTTCATCAAGCGGTCATTAAAACGTTCCACGCTTATAATCGCGTCTCGGAAGCGTTCGAAGACGATTACACCAACTCCGCTGGTGGTCCTGGGACTGCCGCACAGAATGGCCTTGAAGCCTCGGCCTATGTCCCTCGACTTACAACAGGATCACCTCGTCTCCAGTACCGCACATAAGCCGACTCGTCTTCGCTCCAGTGCTTCTGCCAACTCGCACGAGCGGCCCTTCAACGTACCCACATTCAGCGTAGCTACGCGAGTCTTGCCTACGTTATGTTACTTTTGGGCTAGCTCAGTTTCGACCTGATGCCGTCCTCGCACCAGGGACCCTCGCATACTTCTCACACACGCCGGGCTCTGCGAGTGCGCGTCGGCTCGCGCGGACGCCGTAGCATTATCTCGATACTCACTTAACGTCATCAACCATGTGATGTGACATGGGATCTCCATAGGCCGGCCTGTCACTAGGGCATCTCGCCTGTACTCGATTGTCCATGATTAGCTTAGCTCGCAGAAGCGAACAGTTTCCAGTGGCACCACGTGGAGGAACGGACATCGCATGCAATTCAATGTTTAATGTTTTGTTTTTCAATGTTTTGTTCATGCCGAATTATTGGTTGTCTTGATAACTGCCTTACTCCCGACTACTCTGCCCCTATTCGTAGGGCGATCGCCGCAGCAGATGCCTTTCATAATTCAGAATGCTATGTATGGGGATATTGAATGTGCTGATAAGGAAGCAACACTCCAGGCCGTTTTTTTTTTGCTTGATGTTTATTCCAAGATGCAGACTGCTCGTAGTATTGCGTCTTCTTGTAACAGTACGAGGTTGCTGAATGTGACGGCCGTAAGATCACTAGCAATATTGTTGGTTGAGCATGAGCAGATTGGAGTCAAGTAGACAGACTGTAATACTTTCTCTCCAGAGGTCGAAGAGGGGTCAAAAACATAAATATATAAATCAGTTAATTAAAAATATAAATATAAATAATAAATAATAAATAAATAATAACGAAATACATTAAATAAAAATTAAATTAAGGATAAGGATAAAGGACGGCGTTACTCAATCCCTTCTGGGATGCGCCAGCGCATTCTACTTCTACAGGATGTCGTGGAGGCGACATGAATGCGTATTTGGCCATACAATGACTTGCGGTGGCCAGCCGATGAAGAAGTCAGCGCTCTATCCTTCCCAGACAAGTCTGGTACGAAATCACCGACCCGGAGGGATGGAAGGCTTGGTTGGCCTGGGCGGGAAATCCGAACCAGGAACCTGGTGCACGCGACAGTCGCGCCTCCTCCGACTGCGCTACACGCGCCTATAAAAATTAAATTAAAAACAAAAATTAATGAATAAATAAATAATTATAAAAAAACTCTTTTTATCCATTTTTTCATTTTGTCCTCGATTTTTGGAGTCGTTAAGTGCAGTCGCGCTGACAATCCCACCGTCAATGCCTACCGAAGACGGTCAAGACAAAGAATATTATCTATTTTTTAAGCAAAGAAAAGCCGCCTGCTCTCCTCAATGGCCAATCGAACTATGTTTTATGAGCGCTGTTGTTTTTGTTTTTATATCGTAACATCCAGGTTAAAATAACGTTACAATGTCAGTATGGTACATTACCGTGGTCAAAATGCACTTTACATCGACAAAATTGGACCGAGCAAACCCAGCAATGCAGCAACACAGCCTCCGGATCCGAACCCCTGACCCCTTTCCTGCAGTTCCGCCCGTATCCACTCGCCCATCCATCCCTGGGCGTGTGTTCGTAAGTGCTGCACCTCAGGATTCCACTTCGGTCACTATATATGGCTAACAAGCAAATTGTGAAATCGCTGAAATTTCGCTACTGTTGCAGCCCTAAACGTTTTGAGTTTAGATTCTAACCACGAAATGGCAGTTCCAGACGTCAGTTTGGCTTTATTGGCTCGCACTGCAGTGATACGGCTTTTCACAATTTTTGACCTACCCAAGTGTCCGCAGGAAATTTGAAAACCACCGCGGTGCTTCTCTTACAGTTCCCTACAACCCTCAATAGGTCACTTTTAGAATTGCCACGGGACGCTCTTTCGCCTCCCTTGTAAGTTCTCAGCTGCCAGCCGAATTCTCCGCTCCGGTACCGATTGAGCGAATGCTCGATCCTCTTGCACTGACGAACAACAAAGTACACTAGAATGTTTTCCTTACTTTGCCTACTATGTAGAAAAGCACTGGCTGATTCAACGCCTCACAACTAAAAAAAGAGAAGCTAACCTGTCTTCGAGGAAATATTGGATATTCAGAACTAACAGCCATGGATGAATAACTTCTGTACATATTCTTCCAGCAGAACGGTTCCAAGCAAAACTATCGAACATTTTTAGGAGCAAATTACTGACAAGGGAACTGTCTGAACGGTACGCCGGAACGGCAAGAATGAGTACTATAGGGAGAATCCCCGTCCTCCAAGTAGTAACAGAACATGTTTTGTTTTTGCCGAGTCTTTGAGGCAAATGAGTACGAGGGTGTAATGGTTAAGGGTTCGCAGAGCGAGCTCTTCACGGCAGCGCAAGATCCCGGAGTCGAGGGGTGGATGGCGCAGTGGTAGAGGGCACGCGTGATGTTCGTGAGGTCTAGGGTTCGATTCCCGTGCTAAATCGTGTTTTTGCACTTTTACCATAGTATCGGATTTTCATAGAGATTTCCATATCTGAACTTGTTTTCGGAGTTTGCTACGGTAAGATGTTTTTATTACTTATTATTTGTAGACATCTCGTAATTCACCAGCTATGTCCGAAATATGCCAAATGCGATTTTGTATGAAACTTTTACTTCAATAAATTGTTCTCATTGTCAATGTAAGAAATTTTGACACAGGTCCAACATGAAACAGCGGCAGAATGCCAGAAAAATGCTTCAAATGCAATTTATTTGTGCCGGTGAGGTGAGTGCCACCAGTGTACTCACAGTGTAGGAGGGGCCACATGATCTTCAACATGACCTACCACCTCGATCCGCTCGCCGCTATGGTTAAGGATAGGGCAGGGACGCCGCCGGCGGCGAGCTCTGCGTCTCTGCCCTGTGGTTAAGCATAGAGCCGCGGCGCTGCCGCAGAACTCTGTGGGGGCCTTAAGACTCGTAACTCACAGCAGAAAATCTCTCCAGTTTTTTATGCTCACCTATTTCGAAAGCATATAATAATTTCGATATTCCACTAAAACAATCTCTGTTGCTGATCTATGTATCTAGTGGCTTCTGCTACACTTCTACGTCGCTAATAATCCCTTCGATAACGCACTGTTTCAGTATCTGCACAAAAGCATTGAAACACCTAAATCGTTGTCATCCCTATAATGTCATCCTCGTCATCCTGACTGTGATATCTCCTTGCACCAAAGCCACTGCATTCCATAGTGTTGCTGTCTTACAAGTTAGTAAATTTCGCATCAGAGAGAAGGATCAAATCGAGAAACAGTTCAGGCCATCTAGCACTGCGTTCTTCCTTCGTCATGCGTGTATTTTGTAATGCGCACTGACAAGTGCAATAAAAAATAAGCAAATCTTACTATATATAATTCGCTTAATCCGTCAGTCACGTTGTCAGTCACGGGAAAGGGGGACTGAAGCCAATATATGCCTAGGACAGTGCGGCGTATGCCAGCCGGGTTTTCTTTCAGCTTAACAATGGGCGATTGCCAGCAAACTGAAACCCCGGTGGCGGATCACCCAAGTTTACGATGTATTCAGCGAACAACGCGTCAGGGTAAGAATGAACACGTCGGCGACCGTGCATGGTGGGCCATAGACGTGCCGAACACGTCGGCAACCGTGCATGGCGAGCCGTAGACGTGCCGAACACGTCGGCGGTACAAAACTTCAGCCCTGGGGGTAATCGAGGTCGCTAAACACGAAGCTGAAGTCGACCAATCGATATCGATCGATATTATCGATTTTTTGAGGATCACGTTGAGGAAGATCAGCCGATCCATCTCGATTAATATAATGGTCAGAAGGCCTAGGGAAGAATAGGAAACCCGTAGCAGCCATGGCGTCCTATTCTCGGGATTTGGGGGCGAAGCCCCCAACCAGTCGTAGGGCCGCCGAACGACTGGTAACTAAACAAATGAGCAAGGCGGAAAAGCATAACTTTTTCTCACGTCTCTGTTACACAGGTTTGCACGCCATTACAACTGCAAATCAATGATCCAGTAAATTTGTATAAGAACGTATAAGAACATTGTCGGGCCATCCATATCCCGTAACAGAAAAAACCTGCAGTGGACAGGCTAGAGAGATTCACCATGGTTTTGCAGGAAAATTGTCCACTCGACCCCTTGATTCAGTTACAACGTTGTTCTACGTGAGGTAACAAGAAGTAAGCCGACCTCGACATATCCGTGAGTTGCTTAGTGATCCATTGTCAGTTAACAGAATTATTAACATTGGTCTTAAACGTCCTTTTCAAAGTCTCCCTCTCATTCATCCGAGGAGATTACCACTAACCAATTCTTCGCGACTACAGAACATCCACTGGGCGATCCTCTTCTGCATTCAGAGCATTGAGAGCATGATGATGTGTATGAACGCACGCAGAAATGCAATATGAATCAACATCTGCATAGCTCCCTACTTTTGGCAAAAAAACGTGTATCGCCGCTTAAGATAAACATTAATAGGGTCCAACTCCTTCGTTTTTTCGCACTACGCTACGCTTCTCCAATCCACTTTTTTGTCCTTAATCACAAAATATTTTTTGGGAATTCGGAAAGAAGGACAAAACTTTTCGCATAGCCTAAATTGTCAAAGAAGCAGTTCAGTACAAGCAAGATAATGTTTAGTCTTTGCACAAAATATCCGCGTTTACTTTTCTCTACGAGTCCGCTGATTTGCACTCCAGCACAACACTTTCACTGTTCGTCATAGTCCTAAAATACAAATAGAACCTCGCCTCAAGGCAAGGGTCCATTGTGCTGCTGCAACTTTTTTGTGGAATAGCGAGAGAATGTTCTTAGGACTACATAGAAGCAAATTGACATCTTGCTACTCACTGATGCACCTTTGTGAAGAGTTTGTCTGATAGTCTTTACCACTCAGAGCTATTAGGCTGGTGAAAGGGTCTTGCACCAAAAATTTTGAAAATGTTTCAAGATTTGACAGGAACTTCCAAGGACTGTTTGGTGCTACGTAGTTGTAGCACAAACATTCTAGAATGTTTCGCATAAGTGGCAATTTGCTTCTGAGGGCATATAAATACTACGATTGCAGTGAAGGCTGACTGACTCCGAGACTCGGACAAGTCTTCGCGACTGACTATCGCTCGGTCTCTCCTTGTTCGCTTTCGTATTAAGGGCTCTCTCGAGAATGTCGTCACGGGGGATGAATCCTGTGCCTTCCTCGTTAACCATACTCGGAAGGCTTAGTGGCTCCCTCAAGGAGAACCACAACCTCAAGCGGACAGAGGAGAAGAGGAAGAGGAAGGTAATGCTGTGCTGTTTTCTCGAGGGAACGCTCTATCATGAGTTTCCTGACGACGGTACCGCTGTAACAGCGAACATCTACGCTACACAGCTGCAGAAGCTGAGCGAGGCCATGCCGCGGAAACGGCGAGGGCGGAGGAATGTTCACCTCCTTCACGACAGTGCTCGCCCCTACGTTGCAAGGTCGTCTCGCCAGAAGCTGAAGGAGCTTAGGTGGGAGGTGCTGCCCCACCAACCGTATTCGCCAGACCTTACGCCATCGGACTATCACCTCTTCCGGCTCTCATGCAAAACCTGAGGGATAGGTGCTTCAACGACCGAACCGAACTGGAATCCAAGGTGGAGCATTTCTTCGAGACAAAGCTGACTTTATTCTTGAAGAAAGGATCCCATGATCTCCCCTTCAGATGGCAGAAGGTTGCAGATGTAAATAGTAACTTGTAGATTAAAAACGCAAACAAAAGAAAAAATAAAATTACGGTGTGGTGCAAGACTTTTTCGCCAACCTAATATTTACTAACTCTGATGGTGACCTCGACATTCATAGTCAAATCATCGCAGCATTCAGTTTCCATAAAGCCATTCAGCAGACTGTCGAGCCCATAGGAAGGACACAGCAGTTGGCAGTATTAGAGTGACTATGTGTAAATGCAGTAAAAGCAGTGTACTGTCAGAGAAGCAAGACAAGCTGAGGAAAAAATGAAGTGAAATTCCAACTTGTACAGATATTCCTCTGAAAACTGACGCCGGAAAATCACGAGCTCAAAGAGTCCCAGCTCTGGCGTTTTACCAACTCGTCGTCTGCGGGACCTTGCACAGCGTGCATCACAAATTCTTTTCACCGCCTGAACGACTATAGCTTGCCACGCATCCTGTCAAGGTCAAATTTCATAACTACCTTCAGAGTGCAGAATATGAAAATATCTGGTATGTTGGGCTCAAAAATCTGCGCTATGCATCTCTCCGTACATCGATCTCTATTCTTTGATCCCTCTTTGGTTTGTATTTGAAATGCTGTTTACACGAATCTTTCAAACAGGAGCTTACACACGATTTCTTGCGCCTGGTGATGATGAACCTTTTTGTATTCGGAGGGGGTGGGGGAGGAGGAGAATAAAAAGCCAACGTTGCACCGCTGTGTACTGCGCAATGATCCGTACATTTTCTAACAAGTACCGCACTGCTACCTGAAACGTGATACCCACATATAACAAACATCTTGTAATGGACCTAGATGTGACGGTCACATCTTATCGCGTTCTACAAAACATCCATTATCCTGCACCGATAATCAGGAAATTGTTTCTGCTCAGAAGCTCCTCGTCACTACCTAACTCTTGGTCCTTTTTGAAAACTACATATGCCTGGTTCAACATTTTAAAGTGCGCTAATTAAATTAGTAATGTGTTTGAAGAACAGGAGAAGATCCCAGCAGAAGCCCGTAATTTCTCCGCGCATCAAGAATCAATTTAGAACAAGCTCCTCTGCCATCTCTCGAATTAGATTAAATTTCGCCAAACCTGCTTTAAACAGATATCTCCGTTACAGAGGCTAAATATGTATATATTCGAAACGGACGCACAGAAGTGAGTAGAGTGAGTACCGCTTTCCAAGAAAGGATGAAGCAACGCCGACTTTCACCCAAAGAGTTTGTTCTTCGTATACAGGTCGTTCGTCAAACGCATCCTCCGGACTTGCAAGTGCAAAAAAGAAATCCTTGAATTTGAGTCACTGAAAATCGCAGAAAACTTCGGTTTAGGCGTTGTGTAGGGCGGCGGAGGGGTGGGGACGAGTCATGGAGAAGAGCTAGTTCTCGGGTATAAGCAAAGAATTTAGTCACGAGCATCTCTCTACCACTTCGAAGCAATTTGTCTTATCTAAGAGTTGCATTGAATTTCCTGGGGTGGCCTCGACGCCGAGTATTTGAGGTCGCAGTCGGAGGCGTTAACTGTCGCGTGCAACAGGGATCGGAGTCACCAGTTCAGGTTCCGCCCAGGCCTGCCAAGCATTCCGTCCATCTGGAGTCATTGAATTGGTACCGAACTTCTCTGGAGACGCCAAAGAAATGACATCTTCACCGGCTGGCCACTGCAAGCCATTGTGTGTATAGCCTAATTACGCATTCAAGAAACCTCCATAGCTTTGCGTGTGGAGGTTACTTTGTGCGGAAGTAGAATAAGTGGCGTATCCCATTGCCCTTTATCCCTTTCCTTTTTACATACACAAGCGGCTCCCCTCACCGAGTGGGGATTAAAGGTAAAAGAAGCGAAGATTGGTATTAGTCAGTTCCCCTTTGGGATGCGCCCCGCATTCTTCTTCCGCGGTATATTGCGAGCGCATTTCAAATTCGTGCTTACCTTTTTCAAATAGGATTAGATACAAATCTATACGTTACACATATATGAGACCTCATACGGCACAACAATCGTAACCAAATGACATCAACAACGGAAACAATGACAACTAACAACAACATTAAACATGTTCTGTTTCGCTTCTTCCTTCATACAAAACATGCTTAAAATTAGTTACCCCGAGGCCCTTAAGTAAAGAAGGTAACTAATTAACTCAGTTGTTAGTACAGTATAGGGTAATATATTATTATATTTTCACCTATGTACTCATAACTAAGTTGAACTAAGTTTTACAATTGTAACTAAACAATGAACACAATAAACATGTATTTATTTTTGCTTTTTTATTTTTGTTTATATAACTTTATTTTTTACCTTAATTTTTTTATTAATTAATTTTTAACTTTTTATTTTTTAATATTTTCCCATTTTCAAGTCAGGAAAAGCGAAGAGCTGCCTTGAATTTTCTCGAACTGTTAAAAATAAAGGCAATGTTAAGCATTTATATGAAGTGATGCGTACATTATTGGTACAAACATTTTTGTAGCGGTTCTTTATCCCGCTCGCTGAAGTTGTGAATGAGCCAGAATACTCCTGCTTGCATGATTCAGCTGTTAAAAATTCGAAGGCTCTATTAAATCTAATTCAATAGACTGACGAGTACACATTATTCCGGGCGGTTTCTATTTCTACAGTAACTTAATCATAGAGAAATGCCCGCTCGAAGTTTTTTCAAAACGACTAATTTGCTATTGTACCAAAGTTGCTAACTAAAAGTTCTCTCAGATCTTTTTCGGATACAGTTGCTTAGGCGCGGTTGAGCAGCTTTTTCTTCGGAAGAACCCTGGATCTGCATGGAGGACGAGGAGCTGTAGAGCTGCACAGGCCTCGGACCCGCCATGAAAGAGAAGACGTCCGTCCGACGATACCCTACCTTCTGTCAGCCCTGATCAACTTGACTGATCGTCTTGCTCTCTGGCACTAGACGGAGGCGTGGGTGGACACTGCTGCTGCGTGAAGGGTACTAGAGAGCACTAGCGCTGAATTAGGGTCCGAAGTACAGCGGGCAAACTGAACCCCATGCCTGGCTCCGGAACTCCAACATGAGGAGAACATCTTGCAACGTAGCGAGAAATCCAGCAGAGTGCATGTGTAAGACATGCATCGCTGAGTGGACCACTCACATCGTTAGAAGACAAAGTGCCTGACCAGAGAAGAAAACACTGTGGTGGAATCCGAAGGAAGCCCCAACGTGTAATGAGTTCGCAACACTGACGAACTGCCAAAAGTTCCACCTCGCTAACGTCGCTGCGCTTGGTTAGTGCTTGATAACAGTTGCGAGGGAACACGGAAAATGATGCAAATCGAAAAAAGACCAAGGCACGAAGGGCTGCCGACGCGTCTGACTGAGTGAGGATCTGCAACCTTCTGCGAGCAGTTCAAAAGCGCCAATTTTGCAGTGGAAGGTGAAACGCTGCTTCAAAAGGTTAAAGATCTTAATGACTTCGAAGAACTTTTTAGGACCCATACATCTGAAAGTTACAGCAATACTATCTATAATTCTTGTTCTTAAAGTTAGTTACTAGCACACGTGAAGCGGGGTTCTAAACTAATAAAATGCAAGTCCAAGAAGATTACCTCGCGCTGATGGACATGATGCCTTTGTCGGAGCTAAGAACGAACAGAGCTGTGAAAGGGAAGTTTCGCGATACTGGGTTATTGACGACTGGGGTGACAATGCAGTACGGGAAAGCCATCTGATGAGGTAGCAGACAGATATAAAAGAGCGTTTCCGACATATGGTTCCGCATTAAGAAGCAAAAAGCAGTGTGTTAGCCGTCTTCTCACATACTCTGAAAGCTCTGGATCTTCCCTCATGCTCTGCAAAAACAAATGTGCACGGAAGCTGCTCCCCAAGAAACACTTCGTAGCTTCCCAACGGCTTCTCGAACATCCCATAAAATTCGTTGCCGAAGCAGAGTACGACTGCGGCGAAGCAGATGGCGAGAATCAAACGACTCAACAAGACCAGTACCCTGCGCTCCTAGAAGCAGTTGTCGTTCTCCCAAAAATCTGGTCTTAAAACTGGCATGCAATAAACCCGTCGAACCGCGACTTTCCAATTGAGAACAATGGTTAAAAGTCGTCTTCGCTTGTGCCCTAACTCTGTAATGTTCCGCAGGACCACATATTTTATATTTTGTGGAGAACGCATGGGATCTTCCATGAGTAACGGCCTTTTAGTTTGCAACCAAAGAATCCATGTTGTAATATTTGTTCCTCTCAAGAACATTTTTGGGTGCATCATTATCGTATTCTCTTCAGCCAAGCATAGCTTAATGTCTCTTACATTCAGAGAAATGACTTTAGAGTTTTTAAGTTTATTTTAAAATAATAGTTATCACAGTATTGCTTTTATAGGGTTTTAGAGTTAGAGAAAAATAGAGTCATTTACATTCACTAGTTTGGGGATCATCTTAGATCGCCTGTTTCACCGCAAAATGAGCCTTGGCCTGTTTAGTTTCACTGCTGAGCTCGCGCCCTTTGCTATAGAGCAACTTGGAAGTGGAGGATTGAGACCCTTTTCTTCGAGTCTAGAGTTGCACGGTGAAGATTATCAAAATTGGAAATGGGCACCAGCAACTCAATGGGAATTCCGTCGAGGTCACAATTATCCCTGAAATTCCGAAAAATACAATCAAGAACTTGAATTCACTGTTCGCGTATTCGATGGCAAATGTTCGTCTCGCAGATTTCAAGGAAGTCCAGTGTTTTATTTTGTGAAGACAAACGTCCCAAAGGTAAACGAAATAGCAATAGTTTAGTTAAGAGTTGCTAACTCGTCCTAAACGTCCTAAGCATGCATGCGAAGCTCAGGAATAACTCTCAATTCATCCCACAGGACACAGTAATGCAAAAACAAAATGACTACTGGTAACAAAAAACGTTACGGTGTCGGCAGGACTCGCTCTCCTCAAGCAGAATAAAGATCGCCAAAGTAAGGAGGAATAAATCACTTCACTCACAACTGGTAGGCTTCCGTCCTATCCATGTATTTTCTTATGACGGCGGAGCTCTCGAACTTTCTGGCGCTGCTAGGCTGCTTGGAATCAGTTGCATTGCCCTTCGATGTCAAATTGGCTCCAGAGAGCTGTTGAGGTCTACCGCGGTGAGAATTTGAGTGGATAATGACCATCGAGCAAAAGGGGAGACGGAGTAGTTGCAGCAGAGAGTAATAACGATGGGTAAACGCTCGTTGTAGACATAGACGGAGGGTTAGGTAAACGGCGTTATCTTCTTCTTCGAGAGGGGTGAGCGGAGGTGTTTTGAAAAACAGCAGAACTGTGACCACCGACAAGCGGCTGTGAGAACAGTCTGTCTTTGTTTCACCTGAAAGTGCCGACGACATTTCTATGTATGTCATTTTCGCGTCGAAATTGGGCGATTTTCAAATCAAATTGCACACTCTTCTAAACAAGCCTTACTCCTTTGAAATCGAACTGAACACCTTCCAATCAAATAAATAAATAAATCAAAACGAGCTCCTTCGACATTAAACGAGATTGTCAAAAAAAGCCGGAATAATTGTTCAAGGAAAGATTGAGTACAACTTTCTGCCATGTTGTTATTCCCTTTTCCAGTAAGTGAACATATGTATCGTTGTAAATTTTCCAAAATTCTTATTTTTGACGAAAAATAATAGTTTAAGGCTTGTTTTAAAAAGCTGGCCGGTCAAATCGGTTAATTTGTGCCAAAAGCGAGACTAATCCATGCTCTTGTCCAAGACGTCGCTGTTTTTATTCAATTGATAGCAAAATCTCTGCTTGCATGGAGCTTTACGCTTGTAAACAATTCAACAAATACAACTGTAAAGAGCAAACATATGGTTTGTGTAAGTAATTGAATGCTTTATGTAAGCTTCATATACACTATCAGTCAAATGGCCATACATGGCTCGATCTCGTCTTCCAATTCACTAAATGATTGCAGCCTTGCTGCGCTTAAAAAGCGATTTTTAATTTATTTGTCCTCAAAAATAAAAATTTTATGAAATTATTGCACTCATTCGGGCAGCTGGATTTAAAAATTGCAAAATAAAGTTAAACCAAGTTTTCCTTGGAAGAATATTGTAAGTATATTGAAGAGTCTGTACCTTAACCTGTACTGAGCTTGTCTCAATTTAAAAGACGTTCAGTTCGATTTCAGAAGCATCAAATGTGCTTAGAGGAGTGCCTTGTTTGACGAGAAGTGTCCAATTTGATGTGAAAATTGTATATGTTCGGTCCTGAAGCCTCCGACATGGTCGGACATAACGCAGCATCTTTGAAAAAATATATCTACAAGTGCCTATTCCTCGCTTGCATAGTAGAAGGAATAACTTCACTAGGATTCATCCGGATCTATTCTAATCTGGGGAGTGGGGCACATAAATAAAAAGTATTATACATATGTAACAAATTTACCTGAGACTTACCGAGCGACTCCTACAGAACAACACAGGACCCTAAAAAAGAAAAACTCACAAAGAAAAAAAAAACGAAGAATATATTTGTTGCGGTTGTAAGCCGACAAAGTTGTGTGCCCTCCTCTCCATGTTGGATCCTGGTTATAACATGTCAGCAGGCGGTCAGCACGTGGCATACCTCCATTCCGTCGCTCTTTGCCCGCCGAGACGGTTGTAAACCGCGGCAATTTTTAAATTGTTTGTTTTTCGTTTCTTTTAAGTTCCAACTCGTTCTTTAGGAGCCGCTCGGTAAGTCTCAATTCATTTTGTCACCTACTTTTTAATTATGTTGCCCCCCCCCCGGACTAGGATAGATCGGGGGCAGTCGTTCGGTACACCGTGCTGCCTGGCGCCCACTTCCCGCCCTACCTTTGCCGCCCTATTTGGACAAGTTTGCTGCTCGCGAAACCGTCGCTAATTAAAAAAAAATTAAAACCTAACAGTTGATAGGAGACGATTGGAAGGCGCAACTCAGGGAACCCTGAAGTCATTTTCCAGTGCAGAGCAATGTGGCGGGACCTGAAGAAAGCCTTGGCGCTGCAGCTAAAAGCTCTTTCCTCCAAACATGGTGAACAAGTTTCTGACTCTTGTCTCGAGAACGGAATTAGTTCAGGATAGAGCTGCAGGGCTAAGGGAAGTGAATAGAAATGCGATGCCTCCATGTGATGGCAGGGACCCGGACATCTCGTCCTCGGCGCATCCCTCGCCCCGCCCCTTTCTGGGGGCGGTGTATCCAACGACTCTCCGCCGGATAGATCCATTCATCCTACTATTGCAGCAGTCAACCTTACTGGCCAAATACTCTAAGCTTATTTATATCAAATAATTACTGGAACCATATGTGTGTTTCATATGTTGGGTTGGTCTAATAATGTCAAGTTTCACTATTGTGCCTTCACTTTTCTATAACACTGAAGCTTTAAAACTTCATAGGAGCATGTAGTTAATATACATTTTGAAGAGTCAAGAATAGCTCCAACAACTTGCTGAATACCAAACAGATTTCATTTTCCTGTAATTTTTAGATTGTTTCTTGGTGCACTTTTTGATACACAAAGTACTCTCTCACAACATTTTTGTTACCAATTTTCGGAGTGGTGTGCGAAAACAAATCCGAAATTGAATTTCATTACTACACTGTGTCTCTAGCAACTGCGTGTTCACTTTTACCTCCAGGCATTTCATAAAGAAATTTAGTAACTGTAGGAAATGAATGAGAAGATGGGCCGAACTTGACGAGTTCCATATGGAGGCAGTAACATGGATGAGATCAAGGTATATCAATGGTGTAATAGAGCGAGAAGCACGTTTTCAGATGCTTATATACCATAGGCTCGTGCTCTGGAATAGAAAGAAGAGCCTAATAACTGCGGCCGTCATAACTTTATTGACGAGCGCGACAGCACCAACAGAGCTGAGAAGACGAGGAATTCGTCCAAATTTTATAACGGCGATGACCCCATATAGTGGAACTCTCCATTAGAAGATTCTTCGCAAGTTACGTTTACCGAAATGCAGGGCAAGAGGTAAAAGGTCTGCATGACAAGCCCGATAAAGAATTAAGGAAGAGTATAGTAGTTGTGGGATGACTCCACTACTCTTCCTTGTACATACATACATGCCAGTTTGCGTGAAATTCAGATGTTCTTATATGTATCAAGTTTCTGTCTACACCTGAGTGAGCGGATTGCAAATTGTCTTCAAGAATGGGCTCTTCTTCAGGGAGCATTTTCTTTAGTGGCATTTCTTTTTCCCAATCCTTCACAGTCCCCTTCGTGTACCACCTCATCGCGGTGAAGGGGTGAACATCACTTAGTGATGGATAACGGAACAAATGGTCACGCAGTACGCGACGCTTTGTCGTGTATGGGCGACTCTCCTGTATCCCTGTCCAGGAACATGTGAGTAAGCAGACTACCGCTATGGCTCAAACAACTAAACGCGTGCCCCAGTCCTCCACGCGCCGGAGGTGGACTTCTACGACGTCGGTTGCATCCACCTCCGCGAGGGGTCATCTAATCTCGGAGTTAAACTATCAGGACATCATTAGAATCGAACTACCGGGAACCTCCTTCCACCACGACACGGAAACTGCCCATTCGTCTGCACTTATAACTGTCGTTCGATCGCATCTGACCAGAATCATCGGACACCGGTTTACAGAAGCCGCAACATCAAATACGACGTTATCGCCTTGCAGGAAACGAAAGGCAGAACGGAAACCATAAGAAGGACCGACCACAACGAGCTTCTCATTATCGGAGCAAAGGTGGACAGAAAGAATATTGGCGGAGTTGGATTTCTCTTCAATTCGACAGTGCACCACCTAGTAGACTCTTACAAGGTCATCAGTCCGCGAGTAGCTGTTCTTCGTCTGGAAACCAAAGATCAAGGAACCATCTCCATCATAAATGGCTAGGCTCCAACATCTGCGGCCACAGATGAAGAAAAGGAGGAATTCTACAAGCTGTTCGAAAGGACTGTTAACGACGAGAAGAGCTACTACAAAGTTGTCGTTGGTGACTTTAACGCTATCGTCGGTACGAATGATCACGACGAATGGAGGCTAGGACCACATGGAACTTCCTCAAGGAACGAAAACGGAGAGTGCCTGATAGACTTCCTATCCGCGTGCCGTCTCTACCATGGAGATTCTATGTTTAAGAAGCCTTCAAACCGACGATGGACCTGGGAAAGCCCAAATGAAGAAACACGTTCGGAGATCGACCATGTTCTTACGAACAGACGCTGGAGTCTGTTCGACGTCTCCGTGCTGCCTTCATTTGACACCGGCTCGGACCACCGTCTTGTCCGTGCGAAGCTGACTCTCAAAAAGAGGATGTTCAAGCGTGACACTCATAAACCGGCACCGGTGAGGATCCCCACATTCAAGTCTGAGGAGTTGGAATATGCAATAAAGTCGTACGATTGGAGTCTTCTTGAAGATCCATCGGAAGACTACGACCTTCTCTCCAAAGGACTGTTGAAATGTGCTAGCAGCTCTCGCGAAGCCACATCACAGCCAGCAAAGAAGAGCTGTTAAACTGGATCCTAATGCTTCCCATCTGGAAAAAGTCACCATCTCGAAGGCCTGTTGAATTGCAGTGAAGGAGTCCATTCAAGCCTACAGAAGATTGAAGCTGTTAGAAGCCGCTGGGAAAGGTTCAAGCATAAAGCGTTGCAAACCAGATCTCTACGACCAGAAATCAATAAAGTCAGCCCTTGTGGATAAGGATGGAACAACGCACACGTCTCGAAGAGCGATGGAGACCATCGTTCAAGAATTCTACACAGATCTGTTCCGTTCTTCCATCACTGTCCCGAAATGCTTGATGCCACCAGCTGATGAAGTACCTCCCATTCTGGAATCAGAAGTTGACATGCCATCAGAAGGATGAAGCCTGGCACTGCTCCCGAACTGAACGGCATTTTTGCTGATCTCCTTCGTGCGGGTGGCAGTGCCCTCTGCTCACTACTTGCCAAGCACTTCAACCACTATCTTCAACTTGGTAGGATTCCGGACTCATGGAAGGAGTCGAAAACAGTTCTAATCTTCAAAAAAGGTCAGCAGGAGGATATCAACAACTATCGACCCATCAGTCTTCTCTCGTTGTGTACAAGATCTTCACCAAGATGCTGCTTAACCGTATGGAGCGTTGGTTGGATGAATATCAGCCAGTGGAGCAAGCAGGGTTTCGCAAGGATTTCTCCTGCATGGACCATATTCAGACTGCCTCACAACTCATCGAGTGGAGCCGCGAATACCACCTCCCACTTGTCCTTGTCTTCGTTGATTACCGGAAAGCGTTCGACTCTGTGGAAATCAACGCCATTCCAAACGCGCTTGTGCACGCTGGTATACGATCGCCCTACATCCGACTTCTCGACGAATGCTTCTCGAACACATCGACCACCATCCAGTTGTTCGATCGGAAGCTTAAGATTCCTATCGGGAAAGGAGTACGGCAGAGAGACGCGATTTCTCCTAAGCTATTTACAGAGGCACTCCAGGATGCCATGAAGGACATGAACTGGGACGATAAAGGCTACCTTGTCGACGGTAAACGGATCAGCAACCTTCGCTTCGCCGACGATGTTGTTCTCATCTCTACCTCACGGCAGAAGTCGAGGAAATGCTGAACGGTAGGTATGAAGATTGTATTAGACATGAATATGTCCAAAACGCAATTTATGGTCAACCAGTGGTGTGACACGGGACTCGTAAGGTTAAATGGAGTCGCTCTACAACAGGTCGACTCCTACGTCTATCTGGGAAGAGAGCTGAACAAAGATAAGGACCTCGCTCCTGAAATCGCCCGCAGGAGACGAGCAGCACGGGCAGCCTTCAGTTCGATTCGCGAAGTCACCGATCAGGTCAAGGATGCCGGCCTCAGGGCCTCGATATTCAACGCCTCTGTACTGCCTGCGATGTGTTACGTGACGGAAACCTGGCCCGACAGCAAGACAATCGCCAGAGCGACGCAAACCACGCATCGTGCACTGGAGAAATGTCTTCTGAGGACAAGCCTTCGTCAGCAATGGCATGAAGGCCTACGAAGCTCGGAGCTACGGGAGAGGTCGCAATTAGCAGATCCGCTGCAGTACATGAAGAAGTGCAAATATAAAAATAAATAAATAAACAAATATGGGTCGGACACTTGCTTCGACGAAAGGACGATAGATGGAGTCTCCGTGTCACAGAATGGCTACCGAGAGACCACAGGAGACCACTGGGACGACCGCCAACGCGATGGGCAGACTCATTCTCAAGATCTTTCAGAGAGCGGAATCTGCCTCACTGGATGCAAGCAGCCAGAGATCGAGCGGTCTGGAAGAGTTGTTGTCCCCGCTGAGAAGACCTGCAGCTGACAAAACGACCATCAAAGTATCAAAGTAAGTAAAGTAATCCTTCACAGTAGCTGAGCAAGCACGCCGTAAAAGTGAGGTATGCTGTGCAGTGTGTCTCAGAAATTTATACATTGTTTGAAAGGTGATAACTTTGCTGAAAGAAAAGATATTAAAAAAGTTGAAAGCAAATATAAAAGCTTAAAAATAGTCATTTTCCAACAGAAGAGCGCTATGGTTTGCGCCACGCACACTTCTGGAATTCTTGCATTTTACCAGCGACAGATTGTGATTCGCTTTACTTTTCATAATTTCTCCACAATGTGGCTGTATCAATAAGTCTGTGCTTTTTTAAGGTTCGACGCTCAAAAACACATTACAGATTTCGGCAAGATGCACGGAATCTTCAAAAATGCAGGTACTGTTCGAGAGGTACTGACGTTGCTGCTAGTGAAGCTTTCAAAGATGTTTGAGACTCACATGAAAACACAGGGTAACGAGATGTCTGTGGCATGCAAATAGTCCAGATTACACCATGCTCCCGCCTGAAGCCTTGCGTTTCAGACTGGATTGATTGTGCATGGGCTGAATGCTTCTTACACTCTTGTTACTACTTGAGCACATTAATCTGTGTTGTGCTTTTTTTAAATGACTCTCAGACCACTGCGCAGTAGCATTGCTTGAATCGTAGATATCTAATGAACACTCCTAAACTATGAAGAAGCGGGAAATGGGCCGCAGCGAACAGTTCTATGACCGCGGACCGAAATCGGCCCGCGTGTTCCCACATGACCGAAAGTGGTAGATAGATTGGGTTCAATCTATCTACCACTTTCGGTCATGTGGGAACACGATTGAACCCAATCTATCTACCACTACATAATTGAGTTAGCGGTCGATCACGTTTGACTGATCTAACCTAAGTAAGATACGCCTCATCATCTACAGCGCGAGCAAAATTTGCTATTGAACGCGGGATGTTGCTGCAGCAGGGGAAGCGCAGCCCTTTACTGCTTAACACAACAGCACCTACCTGCGTTTCTGAGCGTCCAGATTCAGAAGCCGACATCATGCCGTAGGCATGAGAAGACCACTTAATGGATAAGAGAGAGGGGGACTTCGAGGGTGGAGAACCGACAGCGTTCAGGAGGGAGCGACCTGGAGCAGGCACCGGTGGAGGGTGCTCGATAGGGGAAACAATAAAGCAGGCCAGGAGGTGGCACCAAGAAGGGTTTAGGCAATACGTAGGGATCATTAGGGAGTTACCAATCAGGAGGGTGGCAGTAAGGAGGATCAGCAAGGGGATCCATTACCAGTAAGAGAGACCGGATTTAAAAGGTGTGACACCGATGTCGCGCAATGGGTGTTCGCTCGCCGTGTCTTGGGCGTGGAAGGGCTACTTATTTGGGGTAGGATAGTAAGGAGGATCCCGAGGGGGAGGGAGGAACCTACCTGGAAGAAGGGACCTGGAGGCGGAACCAGAACGAGGAACAAACAAACAGGGAGCCGTAAGGGAATTCGGTACTTGTGAAGCAAAGGGCCCGTGGTGCCGTGAGGTTGCCGGGAAACATAACGCGGCAAACCCACGGCACAACGGGGCCGGTATTTATGAAGCACCCGTCCTCGGGTGCCGTGGGTTGCCGAGTTTCCGTCGCCGTTGCCGCGTTAACATGTTTCCCGGCAGCTCCACAGCACCACGGGCCCTTTGCTTCACAAGTACCGGGAATTCATACAGGGAACAAGGAATCCGCCGTATGCATAGGCTCTTCATGTTCGACACAGCGGCGACTGCGGGCGCTTGTGAGATTCTGGTTTCGGAAGACGGGTCTTCTGAGCTTCTGGACCCAGAAGACGGGCCTCTACGTCGCGCAACAAGCGCCCTGATTCTGAATATGTGCCACCGACGTCTGCCGAGAGCGTGGGAGGATCACCAAGGAAATGGTAGAGAAGGGCAGTAAGGGGGACCTCTAGGGTACCAGGAGAACGACCAGAAAGGAAAGGATCAACCTGGAGGAGGGGCCAGGACGAGGAAACCAGCAAGAAGAGACTAGTAGAGGTCAATAGTGGAAACCGAGAGGTGGGTCAGGAGTTGGGATCAGGAATGTGGGGGACTAAAAGGGGGAGGGAAGACCAGTAAACGCGTACCAGCAATTAGATCCAGTAAGGAGAAACGAATAAGGAGAACCTGGCTTCAGAAGACATGTCAACGATATCTGGAAAAGCTAGCTGTTGAAAATGAGAACGTCCTAGATGATAGCGAAGTTTATGTTTTACAAAAACCACTTCCATAGGTCAGTGAAGCTGCAAAGTCGCGCGAAGCGCGCAAGTGCGAAACACGCGGTTAGGGGTGTCGGAGCATTGTGTACTAGAAATCCCGCTCTTTAGCACATTATCTAAGCGGAGTTTTTAAGAACAATCCTTGCTCTACAACACAGCTGTGCAATGCGCGTTTTTATTGAGCTCGAGCTACAGCAGAGTTAGGATTTAACTCCAGCGAAACTGCGGTAAGGATAGCGGTGTCGTCTTCTATAAAACATTAAACCACTACTAGAGAATGTCGAAAAGCGAACAGTATGAATAAAGGTAATATTCTTCTTTAGGTCCCCGGAGACGTCTTAAACAATGTCTGGTTTGAATTTAGTCTTTCTTTTCATTGATGCAGATGGTGATCCGCGTCACGGCTCGAGCGTTGATTCTGGCAGCAGAGGTTTCAGATGACTTCCTTATGGGTACCTACAGGTGCTGTGGAATGCCCAGTTTGATCGCTAGCCGTTTCATCAGTCGAAAACAGCATTTCGTCGAAGAATAATAGAGTACCGCAGCGCGCCGGCCACTCTTCGAGCAAACTGCTCTTCTTGAACTGCTCCTTGATTTTATAATGTATCATTTTGGCAGCAGAAAGGCATGTTGTTAAAATGGAACGTGACGTATGATCGCTTACTCACAACTTTCTGATAGATTTCCTGTTGTCGTTCGCATTGCACGACTGACACTCTAAGAGTTCTATGGTGTTGCACCGACTGGTCCTGATATTTCGGTGTATCGAAGCTCCAAAACTTGATGATGGCCTGTGCACAACTTCCTAACCCTTTAGTCTTGCTGTAAGCGACTGTTTTCTTCCGTCAAGCAGGACATTCACGATTTTCCTGATGTGTGAACCACGTTTCCGTTACGAGCGGAAGGTAAAAAATTTGAGAACCAAAGGAAAAGAAAAGAAAAGAAGAAGGTCATAAAACGAAAACTAAAATAAAAGTCAAATTTATACAATTTATAAAGATCAAGGAATGAAAAGCCGAGCACGCATTTTTGGCGCACACTGTAAGTAATCGGATTAATTAATGTAAGGCGCTTGCGATGAAGAAGGTGAATACCAGCGCTGGAACTTTTCGACGGAAGATGCCTCTTCCACAAGCCCGCCTTCTCATAAATCCATTTGCCTCTCCAATCAAGCCGTACATTTAGCCTTATGCTGTCCTGCGAAGGAATAATAGACGGAATCGAAAAATTTTAGTGGCGCCCTGAGCGGTCGAAGAACGCCAATAACAGAAATCGGAACCAGCCTCAAGGCTGCCGTTTCTTCTGAATTATTCGACTGAAAGGAAGCACAAGGCTCGCAGCTTTGAGATAGAAAAAACTCTTAAAACTAAAACGAAAAGCAAAACTCTCAAAAACAAAGCTTCTGCCTTTGCATTAACTTGTTACGCTTCTCAACAAGAATATGTATGCAACGTAGAATGCTTTCGTGTAAGGAACCTAAAAGGGCTTTGCAGAGAAACATCCAAACACAAAGGACTTAAGAATGGAAAGCAACCAGAACGACAGATGGCGCTCCTGAAATTTTACCGTGTTTTGACAAGTGCTAAGCACCAAAATAGGAAGAAAAGAGAAGAAGAAAACACGCGATCTGTACGTTTACTGCAGGAGGCTGATGCGAAAGGCTGCTGTATCATGGAAAACTTGCACAACTGCCTCAAGCACAGGAAGTGTGGAGTTTCTGGAACAGATTCGTGCTCCGAGAATGAAAAAAGTCGCCGCTTCTCACGACGGCGCGCAATTTGCCAGCCAGCAGCGATAGAAATACCGCGATGCGAGCGTCTATGCTCATCCTCGTATATCACCTTGACCGCTGCGTCACCTGACGAAGGTTTTTCCGACGCCTGGAGGTGGATTTGAGGTCTCGTTAAAGCGCACAACGAAGACCCTTCTTCAAGTGGTCAGCCGATCAACGTGGAACAATATCTCAAGATCAAAATGAGACTGCTATAGCACATGGAACCGGAAGTGCAGCTACATCACTTATACATATTTGATGAGCTCATTATGTTTTTGAGTAATTCCCCAAGGAGATGACTTTCATCAAGCGATTGCTTGTTAATGGCAGTGAATCACGTTTCTTGCAGCAACAAATTAACGGCAAACTTTTTGCTCCTCTCCTTCCCTCTTGTTTCTATTACCAGCCGTCCAGCGGCCTGTCGGCTGACTCTGTGCTACTAGTACTGAAGTCACCACCTAAGGAAGACTGCCGCCATCGTAAAACGGTGCCGATTCACCAGTCCAATCAACTTAAGTGTTCCAGACATGCCATGTAGGGCCAAACGCGCCTGGAGAGCTTTAGTGAAATCAGCTCTAGTGAAACACACCTTCAGCACCGCATCTCCAGGCGCGTTTCGCGACGTGTTCGGCACGTCTACTGAATCGCCAGGCACGTTGCACAACTACAACCCCCCCCCCCCCTCAATCCCCACACTTTCCCCCAACACACACCTCCAGCATCGAATCTAGAGGCGCGTTTGGTGACGTGTTCGGCACCAGGGGTGTGCGTAAATGAAATCCGAAATTTCGTAAATCGTAAATCGTAATTACGAAAAAACTGCCGTAAATCGTAAATCGTAAATCGTAAACCGTAAATCGTAAGAGAGTCCTGACATGTAAAGCAGTACTACTAAATTCTCAGAGCTTTACTTGCTAATGTTAATCAAATACAATACCGCTCAAATTCTTTGCAAAAAAGACGCTTTGCGACGGATTAATCCGTCACAAAGCGTCGCATTGCCATAACTCTTCTCAAAGTTATGTGTATAAAATCTAATTAACACCGTTAGAAGCCCCGTCTCATTTCCTATCCAGCGTTCTAAACATCATCTAAAACGATTGCACAGTTACCTAGTTATGAAGCTTTTGCTTCCTCGCCTCCGTTAATTGATTTACGACCCCTCCGAGATCCCCAGTGGCATGTCCTTAAGGCTTTTCGTTGACGAGGTTCATCGAAAGTCAGAAATCCTCTATTGTTTCAGCAGATCTGTATTTGTTACGCATCAAGTGTCATTGTGGTACTAAATAGTGCCAAGTTTGACTAACATAGGGCCGATTTGAGATAAGCGCAAACGCGCGGAAACCTAAGACTTAGTTAAGAATTACCCAACTAGTAGCCTGTTACAGAAGACAGTATTCTACTAGTTTATTGTGTGAATGATGGTCTTTATAAACGTGTAAAATGGCTTTGAGAAATGAGCAGAAATGACTAGATTTTCTCTTTTCC
>CANDYH010001168.1:0-19884 GCA_947396885.1 Heligmosomoides polygyrus polygyrus | reverse complement strand
AACCGTTCATCGGGGCACGGAAAGGATCTTCACAATAGCCCTCGTTTGTTTGCCGGCCTCATGAAGTCCGATAGCATCATCTCATAGGTCGGAACCTTACCACTGTGTGCTCAAATACGTACTAGTTCCACAATGTTCAGTGAACATATATTAGGCGAGTGAAGCGGGAAAGTTTCAGTGAAGAAGCGGGGAAAAAACTAAAATGTTTAGGTGCACGGGTAATTTTGCCGCACCCTGTAGTTAGGCCGAGTATGAATTAGAAAGAAAATACCTTTAGTTTCTCAAATTTTTTACCTCGATATGACCTTAATGGAATCAATGTTAAGAGGTGTGAAGAGTTTGCAGTGTGTACCCAGTGAGCAATACTAACCAAATGAATTCAATTGGTGGTATACATGAATCCAAATCATGGGCCCTTCTCAGCTAGCAGATGTATTTCGGATATGGCATGCCTTCCTTCTTTGTTATATAGCCAATCGTATAGTTGTCATGTTTTTTCGCTTGCTGATTTTGTTGCTTTGTTGTTGGCTTAAATAAAATAGTAAATAGTAATGCGTGCTTGGCCTAAAAAAAACTTGCGGTAGCTACCCAATAGAGTACCCACTGACTTTGTCAATAATGGTAAATAAATAATATAATTTAAAACATTGAATAATGTCCTACAAAACTAGAAGGCTAGAAAATTGGTAAATGAGATCAATTACTTATCAAAATTAAATTTAAAATTAAAATTAAATTACTTGTATTGAGATGTGTTTGTATAATCTTCCTTCAAGCATTCATTATCTCAACTTCTTCTAAATAACGCAAACCAGATAAAGTATAAAAATAAAGAAAAGCGTTAGTCAGCGCTTGGTGGGGTGTGCCACGCACTCTATTTCTATGGGATGTTTTGGAGGCAAATTGAATGGGTATTTGCCCTACATAACAATGGCTTGTGGTGGCCAACCGATAGAAATTCAGTGTGTTATCCTTCCGTAATAAGTCTGGTTGTCGGGTGAGTTCTGTTTTTCGACCACAGAAGAGTAGATGACTGTGCTGCCATAGGCGGGATCTTCTGTAACTACCCTGGATCGGAGTGCACGTGACTGCTGGCGCTTCCTCGCACAGCGCCACTACGCGCCCTCAATAGTTTGAAAAGGATAAAAGAACTCAGTATTGTTCCCAACTCCTCTTTATTTTGAAGCATCGACGGAAATAAGAAGTTGTTTCGGCAATTTTTTCTATTTAATAACAGTATTTAGTCTTATAAACATGCTAACATATAAAGAAATTGTTTAATTAGCTTTTGATTCTACTTAAATCGCAGTTTCCGATCATCCTACCACTTCTCTATACATGGTAAAGGTATTCTTCATGATATAGCGAGCGCTCAGTTTGGAGTTTTTTCCGATCTTTCGGAAGCTTTTTCTTGCAAATATACCTTGATCGATGGCACTATGGAACCCAATATACCGCAATTGGTAGTCACTTGTTTATTTTTCTTCACCGTGGAATTCTGATGGAGAAATACACGTGAACACTCACATATTCAAATAGGTTCTATTAGGGGGGAGGGGCAAAAGTAATGAGACTCTCCATGCGAGCTCCGTATATCTCGTGTCTGGAGTCTGGTTTCGTGCTTATCGTATTTGTATATTTGTATGCTGCCTACTGAAGGCCACCTGAGAAGTTACCATTCCGCCCTTTCCAGAAGCATGCCAAAACCGCAGTCTGTCTCATGGCGAAGCCCCAGTCTGACGAGTCTACCAGTGTCGCGCAAATCTCGTCCAGTTCCCAACCCCGGGCAGCAAGAACTCAATAGTCACGCAAGATGAGAAGTACGTCTTCTACCTTAGCCCTGCCAACCAGCGACTCTGGGTGAGGACTGGTGACCTGTTATCGACCTTCGTTCGGCGAGCTGTTCACGGCGAGAAGCACCTTCAGAGCTTTTGGGTCTGCGCCCATGGACGGGTATACTGGAAGCTGTTTACCAGAAGCACGACGATGGACTTCAAGGCCATGGTAAACGAAATAGAGGAGATGGGCCGGCGATTCGAACTTACTCAGGCGCAGCGCGTCAAGAAGGTCCTCCTCCTCGACAACGCCGCACCTCATCGGTCAAAAGTGACCACAGATAAGCTTGCTCAGCTGGGCTACGTTCACATGCCTCACCTACCGTATTCGCCGAACATCTCTCCATGCGGCTACTACTACTTCTTGAGCCTACAGGACTTCCTGGTCGAAAGGGACACAAGAACCCAAGCAGTCCTTGACAACCATATCGAGCAGACTATCAACACCAGGCCCAAGCACTTCTGGAATGATGGGATCAGGAAATTGGCTGAGCGATGGCAGCTAGTCATTGACCTTAATGCAAACACATTCCTTAGCATCGTTGAGTTGTAATTCAGATATAGAGAGATAAAGAATTTTTCAATTTGTCTCATTACTTTTGGCTCCCCCTTACTATCGCCGCTTATTATGAGACGCTCAGAACTGTGTAAAAAAACTGAGTAAGTAATGCAATCAAAGGGCTATCCCGAGTGCTTTGAGTCGCACCATCCTCCACTCAGACGGGCCCAGCGTCTGTGTAGGCGCGGATGTCCGACTACTGCCCTCGAAGACAAGAAAGACCTCAGATGTTCCTTTCTTCTAGCGACCCTGGTGGTGACACCGACTGGCAGACACCATCTGGTGAAGGGCCTCGCTAAACAAGCTCGCAGACCAACCACCGAACTCACACCCTGGGGACGGATTCATCAACGACTTACGTAACTTTAACGAAGAATTGTAGGTGAAAAGCTCAGATAATGCGGCCTATCAAGTGATATGGTGAGCAATAAGCCGCGGTATCTGAGCTTTTCGCTTACAATTCTCCGTTAAAGATACATAAATCGTTGAAAAATCCGGCTCCTAATTGCGTTCTGATATATTAGGTTGTAACGAAATAAATGGCACTGAACCACTGTAAATTTAAACAGTTAATATCTCGGCTTGTAGGCAAGTTTATTAATCGAAATAAAAACCGTCTGATTCTACACATCTTTGCCAATGTGACACAAGCTTTTTTATCCCAGTAGCACAAAAATCAGAAGTTCTGGAATTGACGAAATCTTCGAAGGCACTTTCGGCATCCTGTTGGTATTTGAATATTTTCCCTACCAAGAAGTCGCCATGATGCTTGAAGAAATTGCAGTCTTTTGGGGAGAGGTCGGGAGAAAACGGAGAATGTGGTAGAGTTTCAATGCTCAGCTCATTCAATTTCTGCAACGTCATTCGTGCTACATGGGGGCGAGCATTGTCGTGCAGAAGGAGAACTCGCCTTCGGTTTACCAAGGCCGGCCGGATATCCTTCAACTTTTTCATCATTTCTTCAATTTCAAGCAGTACTTCTCTGCCGTGATGGATTCACCGGGAGGGAGGAAACTGTGGTGAATAATTCCCAGCGAACACCACCATACTGTCACCATTACTTTCTTTTGGTGCAATTCCGGCTTCGCAAACACCTTGGGGCTCTCATCGCTGTCCACCCACTGTGCCGATCGTCGCCTGTTGTCGCACATTATCCATTTCTCGTCACAGGTTACGATGCGATCAAGGAATGGGTCCGTTTCGTTCCGTAGAAGCAGTGCGGACGAGATCTCATATTGTCGGTTTCTTTGCTCCTCAGACAGCTCGTGAGGCACCCATCTTTCCAGCTTTTTGGCCTTTCCAATTTCCTTCAGATACCGGGCAGCTGTGTTGTGACTGACGCCAAGAACCTTCGCTATCTCCCTTGTACCTTTGCGTGGATCCTCCTCTACCACATCTCTCAGCTTGTCCTCATCAACATCACTATGCCTCCCACGATCTTCATGTTCTTCCAAGCTCTCATCTCCATTCCGGAACTTCTGATACCAACGATACGCCGTGCGAATTGTGGAACATCCTTGACCGAATGCGGCGTTGATCTTCTCGTCCGCCTCCTTAGCTGTAGTGCCCAGCTTGAATTCATACAAGTAAATGCCTCGGATTACTCTTTTGTCCATCTGCAAAAAAGTCAATAAAACTCTAAAGTTTTCCCACTTTTACATAGAAAATTTGGTACTCTCCGGTAGAGCAAAGTTTGCGCTTCTAAATGATATGCCACATGTTACGGTTTGTTCTTGATCGAACGCGTAAAGACGCGCCAAAAAATGGCGCGAGCCAGTGCCATTTAATTCGTTACAACCTAGTGCAAAACATGTTTCAACGTGCTGGAGCAACTGTTCAAAATTGTGCGGATGATATAAAAACAGACCTGGAGTTTTTTGCGAACAACAAGACATAAATAAGTTACAAAGTGCTACAGTCTCATTGGTTGGTCCTACAAAAGGCACAACTTCTTCTTGCTCCTACACCAGTGCGATTGGGTTCTCGGCTTCCATACATGGAACGACTATCAGACATATATGAATAGGGATCTTTGGTTTTGCTACAACAATAAATCAATCTTTCTCGTCATATTCTTTCCCGATGTAAGTTGACCAAGAAAGGAACTTTTCAATTTTTTAAGCAATTTCAGTTAGGAGTAAACATGTCCTTGTTTAAGCGTGCAAAACTTTTAATCGTCGTGTAGTACATAGAATCCAGTTAAACGGTCTTTTGTTCTAGCACAAAGAAAAATATACATGCTATGTATTGGAAAGGTTCAGAAGAATAGCACAGGAAAGCTACTTGTAAGATTTGGCTTTTTTCTTTCAAAAATTCTTAATGCTTCCATGAGAAACAAACATCTGGTGTTGCTTACGGTGGAGTCTCGGCGGAAAGTATTTGATTTATGTGCGGTCCACAGACTGCCACACAGTTCAGGTGGTTATGCTCAACAAATTTTTAGAAACCCCTGCTTCCTGGCCTATACGTCCGTTTTTTAAGATGCATAAGTCTTATGACACCCCAAACCAGAGCGCGTGCTCAATCCTTTACTGTCAGAGCACGTAGCGCCTCACGTAGAATTTTGCATCCCACTTGAATCAGAGTCAGTTTAAGAGAGTGGTGCCCAATACATATGTCACATGCTCATAGTATCTCCTAGTATTTTTTAACTTTGTAGGGACCAGTCATTTCGTCTAACACTGGCTGTGTGCTGTTGTATTTGTCTGATGTTGATTCGATGTTCTGTACTGTGTTTTAGATCATCACTGCTTTGTTGTTTCCTTTCACACGCTTACCTTATGCGGACGTAATTAACTTATTACCTTACATTTAATACTAATTGGCATTGCTGTTAACTTCAACGATCTGTAGTTGTGTATGCATGCAGAACGTAACCGCAACGAGCGGGTAGGATCTCTCAGCCCCCACCTTAATCCTTATCGTTAGGCCTCCCCTGGATGTAGCAAACCCTTAACTGTGATAGACCACTCTGCCCATGCGAAACCCTACGCTTCAGAAGTGGCGTAAACACTAGATAAACACTATATCATATAAGATATCGTTCTATTTTGTGTAAAAACATTGTAAGCTGTAGAAAGTCGCAAATAGAGTAACTAACTGAAGATTCAGCCTTTTATTATAGCTTCTCCTTAAAGCGCGTGTAGAGAAGCTGGAGGAGGTGCCGACTGTCGCGTGCACCTAACATCTGGTTCTTGGTTCGGATTTCCCGCCAGGCCAACCAAGCCTTCCACCCTACGGGGTCGGCGAATTGGTACCGGTGTCGCGCAGATGAACAAGTCACCCCTTTATACTTAAAGGGGTGACTTGTTCATCTGCGCGACACCGCAGGCCATTTATGGTCAAGAAGGCATTCAAACGGCATTTTTCCTTTATTTCCTCCATGGCATCCCGTAGATGTAGAATGCGTGGCGCATCCCAAAGCAATTGGGTAACGCTGTCCTTTATCCTTTATTTTATCTTTAAGGACAAGGGTTTGAAGAGGATCTTTGAACAGCGGAAAGGAAGCATGCAGGGAGCACCTTAACTCCTTACTCAGCGGAAAAATATAGTTGGTTTTACCAAAGCTAACAGCGCCTCATATGATGTACGCACTGACAGCACGCAGTGCGATGGAGCAGTTGAAGCAGAGGTCTTTTCTGACGAAGGGAACGTTAGGAAAGGCGTCTATTTTTCTCGAATCGCTCCAGTTTTGAAGCTTTATTGTCTGGGTAATGTTTGGGAGCGTTTGACATCTACACATCTTTCAAGCCAGCAGGTTGTGGCCTAGCATTGCCAGATTTCTGTTAGTGCTTATCGGAAACTCATATTTGGATTGACATCCGTGCAGAACGCTCCCGTGAAAAGTGCTCTTAGCATTACAGTGTATGGAGTTTCATGACCAGTTGTACTCAGCCATGAAAAATAACACTGATCGACACTTTTGTGCTTGTTCTACTACAGATACCGTGGAAAACTGATCCGCAGTTTTTTATCATTTTGGGGAAAACATAGTACCTACATATGTAGTTACGAATCTGGGGTTCGTCTTAGAAATCACGGTGGGCTAAGGCGTTTGAGGTGGCTACCATACGTGTTCGCATTTAATTCAAATCAGTGAAATCGTCCTCATTTTTATTCTATGGCGGTTTATTCGAAAAAAAAAACACATTAAAAACAAACAGTTTCCCAACAATCGTAGCCTATCAAGCTCCACCGTGAAGTAAAAACAAATCACCTACATAGTTGATGATCAGGGGCCGGATTCATCAATAATTAAACCCGTGGGTATGCGGGGTATAAGGGGTAGAGATAAGATAAGACTCAGGTAGAGATAAGGCTAGAGTCAGAGACGCAGGTTTCATCTTGGGTATCTCTACCCCTTATACCCGTGGGTTAGCCGTTGATGAATCCGGCCTCAGGAGCCGGATTCATCAACGACGTACAAAATTTTAACGGCGAATTGTAAGCTTATCAAGCGATACGGTGAGCGATAAGCCGCCGCTTAAAAGCTCAGATAACGTAGCTTATCGCTCACCATATTGCTTGATAAGCTTACAATTCTCCGTGAAAGTTACTTAAGTCGTTGATGAATTTGGCCCCAGCATCCCACATAAGCTTCAAAGTGAAGTTTTGATTGAAATTTCTTTGTAACTTCTGAAATCTTAGAGGTTCTCAAAATTCAGTACTACCCGAACCAAACAGTCAGGGCACAAAAGCAGTAGCCGCATCATTGACGGCTTCAGATTAAACAAAGCTGCCCAGATTTTCAAACGAGCGGGCATGAATCCGTTGAGAGCCTGTGTGTATGAAGTAACGCCAAGTGCTTCGATGTGCCTAGGCCTTCCGAAACCTTAACTTTCGCCTTCATCATCTTGTCCCTCTCTGTGTTAAAACAGAAGTCGGGTCCAATAACATTGGAGGGATACTGCTGTGTGAGTGGGGACGAGAAGGAGTGCACAGCTCTGCACTAACATTGCACCTCAGCTGCATGTGTCGATGCATTTCAATATCCTAGTTGCCCTCAACATCTCAAAGGCTCTAATCTGTGTGAGGAAATGTGCTGTCAGAAGCCAGTAGCTCTTACATGCTTTCTGTGGGGTAACCAGTGTTGATGTTTCATACGCTTCGCGCTTTCTTTCAACTAGTAGCATTGCCATTGCTAGAGCTTCTTTTTCACGATCTTTAATGTGAAACGCCTAGTAAGCAACTCACGAGGAGCAGCTGTTCAACAGCTTAAGAGCTACGGCATGGGAAGCGCACAGAAATGCAAAAGCTTAACGCTCTCAAATGTCAACGAAGCAGTTGTACTGCAAGATGCTGCTGTCTTCGAAAATCCAACTTTTCAGGAGCTGTTCACCCCCTGCGCAACTGCACCGCCCCCACTCAGTCCCTACGAAGCCCTCGACACTCTTATGATAAAGGGTTTCTCCACTATTCATCTCAAGATAAATTTTGTGTGATTCTTACACTTTTGCTTCAATGAATCACAAGGACGAAAAACGCTCATATTCTGACTGAACGGTAGAGATCATCCAAAATATCTCGCTCTCGTCTTCCGTAGTTCGGCCATATGTTCCACATCCATCTCATGCTAGTTTGACTAATTTCTGCGAGGAAAACACGAAGGAACTGAAAAAAGGCCTACATGGTCATTAGACATTGGATCCGACACCGATTTTCCGGATCATCGGATGATTCGGATAGGCCATTTTTTCAAACCCCGGATCTTCGGATGATTCAGATGAGGGCAATTTCGAAAACCCCGGATCTTCGGATGATTCAGATGAGGACAATTTTAGAAACCCCGGATCTTCGGATGATTCAGATAGCGCCTTTTTCGGCCGAGCCGGATTTCGGATATCCGATTCGGATACAAGCGGATAAGTGATATAGTAGGGGGCACGCAACCTCTTAAAAACTGAACACATCAGTAACTCCGCGTTTATCTCCTTGACCAATTGAAGCCACGAGCGCGCAAAGCAGCTTGGAACGCCTCACCTTGAATTAAGTGTTTATATGCCCTGGTAGCAAGGCACATGAATGCCCAATTACATTATATCTGACCTGGCTTAGTGGAACACACCAGCGCTACGTAAAAGATGTCGTATTTGGCTGCCTGGCGAGGGGAGCCCTCCCAGAGCTATGTTGCGTTTCCAGAGCAAACAAAAAACAGCTTTAAGACCCCAAAGAGCTAATACCAACTCAATAGTGGGTTGGTAATGCACAGCAAAGTCTGTAAAGGACAATATGAAACGATTCCGAAACGCCCCGCAAGAAATTTTTCGTGCTCTGAGAAGGGAAAGGTCTGAAGCGTATTTCTGAACGGAGAGAGCGAGTCATACATAGGAATAATCGCCACTCCTCAATTAGTATAAAAATGTGTTTCTTTTTTGCAAATCGAAAAGCCCGAGGAGTAGGGGACCCTTGAAGTTACAGTGGAATCGGGGCTTCACGAGTTCCGGTGTCTTGTACGCTCGCAACGCCGCTGGAGGGAAGCGGCTCGTAGCGCAGCGGATAGTGACGTTGCTCCATGAGAGGGAGGTAGAGGGTTCTACTTTTCTGCGCTGCTAAATCTTTGCATTTCAACTTATTGTTTGATTGGAGGGATTCTGACATCTATACCATTTTAGATGTTTGCTGCGCAGTGTTTCCAGATGTATGCCGTGGAGAGCAACTTTGTTGCCACTTGTTTATTACTGACCGGTTTTTTAACCAAAACCCGATTGGAAAGCTGTTCAAAATAATGATGTATGAGCGTTTAGCACCAGTGATACACAGACACAAAGTGCATGAAACATAAGCACTGGTCACAATACGAGCAGCGCATAAAGGCTACTGGCTCCTCACAGTTTGCTTCCATATATGGACAAATGAGATCCCCTCCATAGACGAAATCCAATTGAAGACTTTTCCTTTCCTCCGAAACAAGAGCTCCAGCCGAAAACGTTATCATGTGCCCACTGCTTGCCAGTCTTTCCACGTCTATCAGTTCATTTTGCGGATCCCAACCTTCTTCTGGTTTTCCACCATTTCCAGCCGTTGGTCTTTGTTATCTTCAAGTTGACGTGCTTCGAAGTCCTTGAGTATGCTGGTCATTCGCTCGGTCAGGTTGGTGTCATTCCCTTGAAGGCTCGTTATCTAAAGGTGGACCACACTTCAGCGTGAGCAAGTGGATCACCACTCGAGCATCGGCGACTTTGTTGGTGTTAAGTTTCAGAGAACCTCCAGCAGACCTCTGATTTCCAGATGACGGGCAAAGATGAGAGAAAAAGTGTATTGATGCAGTTTAGGTCAATTTCCGGGATCCACAGACTTTCTTGTTTTAACTACATGTGATGTCACTTCATGGTCTCCTTTGAAAATCCGAGCAGGATGGTTTTACCCGAGGTCATTGGCCGATGTATAGAAACAGACTGAGAGGAGCCTGCAGCATTTATACCCTGCCCATTGTGTCCAGTGCTGCTTTATGCACGTTGTACCTGTGTATCACTGGTGTTGAATATTTATGCATCATCCTGTTGAGTACCGCAGCATGCAGCTGGAGAGTGCGCAGAAAACATCTGAAAATGGTATAGACGTCAGAATCTCCCAACTTTCTACCAATCAGTTAAAAAGAAGGAATGCAGCAGCGCATGAGGATCGAACCCCCGACCTTCCTCCCATGAAGCATCGTCACTACCCATTGCGCTCCGAGCTGTTTGCCGGCCGAGGCATCGCGGTCGTACAAGACCCCAAACTCGTGATGCGCCGTATTCCATTGTGACCTCAAGAACCCCCACTCCTTGGGTTTAACGACGTGGCAAAAATGAAACGCATTTTATGCTAATTGAGGGGTGGGGATTATTCCTAATTAATGAGATGACTCCCTCTCCCCGTTCAGATATACGCTGTCAGACCCTTCCCTTGTGAGAGAATTCCTGCCAAATGATTGCAAATCTGCCCGAAAAAGTCAGGTTATCAATAGCGCAAAGTTTGCCAGCAAGGCGCGCTAACCTCCTATTATCCGATTTTTATCCGATTTTATCCGAATCATTGCGTTTTTCAAAACCCCGGATCTTCGGATGATTCAGATGAGAGTAATTTTGAAAACCCCGGATCTTCGGATGATTCAGATGAGGGGAATTTTAGAAACTCCGGATCTTCGGATGATTCAGATGAGGGCAATTTTCGACCGAGCCGGATTTCGGATAATCCGAAACCGGATATATCCGGCCGGATATCCGAAAATGCATGATCGGATCCCATGTCTAATGGTCATCCGAGTTACATATGAAATGGATGAGATGCAATGGTCATGCATATAAGAATTCCTCGAATCCAATGAGATAAAACCATAAGTGGAACAGTGTGCCGACCCCAATTTCCCCACACGAGAATCCAGTTCTAAGTAGCGCGAGAAATCTGTATTAAGAAGGGAGTCTGTGAGGGAGAAAGTGAGTCTCGAAACGATGCTACGTTCCCCGCTTTGGCTGCTGGAATTACCACCCTCTATGAAGACTGCGGAAGACTAAAACATCTACGGCAGGGCTAATCAGTCCCTGCACACAGAATACCCTACACGTTTTGATTCTGTGTGATATCGTGCAACGGATTCCTTAAAAAGAAGAGTATCGCCTGTTTACTAGTCCAGTTTTCATTTACTTCGAATAACTCTCTCACCATATGACTGATCCAAGGAGAAGAAAGAACCAAACAGCTGAAGCTCAGCACCAAGTATAATCTTGTGGTCCTACCTTTGGTTTAATTACCTAAACAGGGAATGGTCTCAGGCGTATGTCTGAACGGGGGAAATGGATAGTACTACGGGAATCTCCACTCTTCATGTAGTAGAAAAACATGCTTCGTCTTTGGTGAGTCCTTGAACCCAAAGAGCTACGGGCCTTCGAAGCTGGGTAGTACAGGATTGCAGTTAGCACGTACGTGCACGCTCCGATATGTGGGACGTGACGAAAACCTCTGCGCCAAGCGAGTCGGTGGATCAGTAGGGAGTGACGCTGCTTTAAGGCGCTAGGATTGGTGTTCGACTCTCGTGCTATGCACTATTTTTGCGTTTCTTCATAATCGGTGCCTGCTTTACCAATTTGCTTCTTACACATCTACTACACATTTCACTCTAAATTGTCAAATAATGGTCAGTTTCGAAAATAGTAACAATGACCTCACTATTGGTCACGACTACCTACTGTAACTGTACTGTAGCACTCCAGCGTAATACGAAAAGCGGATGTCAGATTCGTGCTCAGTACCCCATATAGCCCACGTTAGGCGAGGTTTGGGCGAAATTTTTCTTGGACCTCTCCTTGGCCTCCGGAGTCGTGAACGTGGAGTAAATAGTACGTCAATGGCAGTTTAGATCAGCTTACTTCCTGCACTTCTACGCATTTATTTACACTCTAAATTGTCAAATAAGGGTTTACTGTGAGCTGAGCTTCACTACTTTTCTCTCTTTCTGTGTTATACGATGTTTTGTGTTTTTCAGCGACTCTTAAACAGTGACCGGGTGGGTGATTAGGGCTGTGGAGGTCATAATCACCGATTTCGCCCAAACTTGTGCTAGGGGTTATTTGGGGTGCAGCAGATCACGAATCTGGCATCCGCCTTTCGTATTACGCTGGATTACGGCAAGTTACAGTAGATAGAGGTGACGAATGGTAAGGTTATGGTCACCGTTTTCCAATCTGACCATTACTTGGCCATTTAGAGTGGAATAAATGTGTAGAAGATGTGTAGGAAGCAAATTGGTAAAGGAGGCATCTATCATGAAGAAATGTAAAAATAGGGCACAGCGCGGGAGTCGAGCACATGGCCTGGCACTTGTGAAGTAGCATCGCACCCTACTGATACACTGACTCGTCTGCCACGGTCGTCTCGTCACATCTCATATATCGGCGTGCATGTATGCGCTGACGGTATAATCCTGTATTACTAACTTCGAAGGTCCATATCTATGTATTTGGGTTCAAGGGCCCAGCAAAAAGAAAACATGTTTTTCTACTATATGAAGGGTGGAGATTGTAGTACTACCCACTTCCCCCGTTCAGACTTACGCCCGATACCGTTCACTGGTATGTTTGAGACAACCTTATTTAATCGAAAGGACATTGCACATGGTTCATAATTTTACTTTCTTTTGCCTTTCTTTTAAGACTTTGTATTGTTGTTTTCTTTTTCAACATCTCCCCTCATCACTGAGGAGCCATCGGGGAGATGTTATTTTTAAACAAGCTTTGAAGGAATCAACGAAAAGAACCTACCTTGCATTTTTCCTCGTTATATATTTGGTTCGGTGTGGCTAGAAGATGGAAGCTTACTGCGAACCGCACCACCGCCGCCTGTTTAGGAGCATGTGCCATTTATAAAATAGCTCGAAATAAGTGAATATGAATCTATAGCATTGGTGCTGGTTTGGAGTGTAATCAGCAGTTCATGCCGAAACATTGCTACCGCCCTAGTGATCATTACCCTTATAAAAAACGGCAGTACCTTTTAAGAGTTTTTAAGTTTTTCTTCGAGGTAACAACATTTATGTAGTACGGTGGAACGTTCAAGTACTATTCTGTTGTTGACCAGCTCGTCAATGAACATCGTGCAGGTTGTCGCTGTATTTTCGCTACCGCCGTCCCACTTCTGCCATCACGGGGACGACAAATTTACTGCCGCAATATACATTGAGTTAGATAACCGCCCTAAGAACGAAAAAATGTCCAAGGTACTGCCCGGTTTTGTTGGATAGAATATCAACGATAACAGCTTCAGGAGGGATCCCCAAAACTTTCTTTCTTGGCCTCTTAAAAGCTCTCAAAAAGTTCCACTTCAAGGTGTCAATGATCGCTTACGTTTCCGTCTTTCCGTCGCCACAGGCTATCAGCAAATAAAGCTTCAGCTAAATCCTCGAAATGGTTCAAGTAGCCTGAAATTTTCCCTTCAAATAGTTTATTCGCTTAATCAACTGAACTAAATCCTGAGGAATTATGAGGGAGGATGCCTATTTCAGAAAATTCCAAAAAATGCCCTCTCTAAATGTCGATCATGGGATGGATTGCACAAACAATTAACCAGTTATCTCTGTGTTGCCATTCGAGTATATAACTTAGAACACACTAAAAATCCTTTTTCGATTCTGATAGAGATCGACACGATGATTCTAGTCATTTTCGAAGAGCACAAAAGAAATGCTTCCGCTTGTGCAGCTCCCTGTTGAAATCATCGCACGTCCAGTGAAAATGAATAAGATGACTGTGCTCACTTTAGATATTTAGATGTTAGATGTTTTGGAATCAATTAATCAATGAAAATTCGCTTTAGAATTTGATGTTTTGAAAATGAATTTTTTATTGGCGATGGAAATCAGTTCACCAAAGAGGCTAATCCTCTTGCAGCTAGCAGCACTGACAGACGAAGGAGCTTTGTTACATTTAGAGGCTGGCATTCTTTGTCTCCTCCATCCGATGAACACTCAAGGCCGAAAGATACAGGCATCCAGGGAATTGGAAAATCCAAAAACGACGACGGGACAGTGACTCTGTTTCACCATATCCTGCATAGCCATACGAGGAAGTTCTAGACATATGCCCGTTTCCTTATAGGCATGTTAAAGTGCGCACGACTTCTGCATCTCAAAGTATAACTGCCACAGAGCACTGTGGTCTACCTGAACCTAGTTTAAATCTAGCTCACTTACAACGCTGAACTATGTACAACACTTCTACGTCGATATTTGACGTTGAACTGAGATCAAGGGATTGTACACTTCTATTGTCCGTTCATCATCTCGGCATTGATGTAAAGAACTTCTATAGCACTTCTGTGCGACGAGGTTGTTACCTGGCCTGATGTTAAGGTTCCGCCTCAAACCGTTTTTAGGCCTCTGAAGACGTCGAGACCGTCGAAACGTCAGACCAGCAAAAGCTCCACTTAACAACCTCGTGGCACAGAAGTACTATAGAAGTTCTCATCAATCGCTGAAATCGCGGGAAGGACTCGCGATTAGTTGTCCCCCTGTTTGGTTCAAACAGCGTTAGTCATATAACATTTTTAACAAAATAGCAGCCCAATGTAATCCAACCACAGCGTTTAGTCGTGGAAAATTACATAATCACTCGATGGCACTATTTGTAGGCACGACATTATAGGAGCGATATAAGGGAATACTCCTCGGTACCCAGGAGGGATGCAAGTGAACGTCGATGAACAGCACGAACGACTAGCCACACCCTGCAGTATCCTGTCCCTCTCCATATTTCGCTCGCGCGGAGAAGATAGTAGAACTCGTATTTAGTGATGGTCCCAGCATAGCTTAACTCCCGCACCGATATTCTACATTTCTAAATCACACCGGGAACTAGACGGGTGCACGTGCAAATGTTGAGCACCCCGGAATGCATTCAGCATATTACGGCCTAATGCTAAGCATTGGTGTGGCCCGTCCTTCGTAGCATACAGAAAATCTGCTCCGACCTCTGCGCTAGACTTCCGTTTTTTCGTAATGTTGTCGCTGCGAACCGAACCTGATTTGTATCGTTGCAGGTACCCTCGTCGTGCTATTCACTAGTGTTTGACGCACAATCGGAAAAAAACCCGTCCGAGTGAACTTCAAGGAAATCGTTGCGGGACCACGCAGTTGCTTATTCCTGTGGCCGCGGCCGGTGATATTTGCGTGTTTAGCCTTACTGGTTCCTACTTACTGGCCTCGCCTCACTTGAGCTGCGGTGGGGGGGGGGGACCGGTAAGGAGGGATAGCACGAGGGGTACCAGTAACGATGAAACAGCAGGAGGGGACCAGTGAACAGAAACCAATGTGGAGAACCAAGATCAGAAGGCAGGCTTATACCCTAAATGTGGTCAGCAGACATTGTGAAACACAGTGAGCGCCGCTAAAAAGAATCAGTAACGATATAAAACAGACCACAGAGCTTACACCTAGCCTGGGCTCTAACCAGGGATGAGTGGACCGTTATCAGTTATCCAGGGGTTTTTGTCTATCCGTTTTGTTGTTTGTTATCCGCTGATTCTTGGGCCTGATAACGAACAACGAAATGGCTGGATCTCAAGTCTGGACGTGGTGAAGGGTGGATTATGTAGAGGATCCTTCACGATACCAACAGAAGAGGGATGAGCGACCACAACGGGAGGTCGTGAGAACGTCAAGGAACAAATAGTTGATGCTGGTTGAGTAGTCTTCTTCTTCAGGCAGCCGACGAAGTAAGCACTGTAACTGCATGCTCTTCTTCAGCTACAGAAATTAAATAAATCGCACACCACTCCAAGAAGTGAGGAATGACTCAGGTTACAGAACACTGTCACCACTTCACAAAACAAGCGCTCCGGACGATGTAAGCAATACTTCAAAGTTGCAAGTTACAAATACTCAAAACTAAGTTGTTATGGGAACCATTCAAAGATTGATGTCATTTACAAGACTCAAAGAACAGTGAGTTGTCAGAATTCTTTCTTTAAGCAAAGTCACCAACGCTAGTAGTGAAAAAGCTTCGAGTAAAGTGGGCCAATAGATTTCTAGCGTCCTGCTGTGCTTATCAAACCCCATATTCGGCAGTAACTACATGCATTTCGCATGTGTAGTCCGACTACACTCCATATATTGGAATAGATGTACGCATTCCTCTTCATGCTTTGCCAAGTTTCGGGTTCTGCCGACGTTCTTTGACCTCCTTTGATTTCATTTTTGTTTGTCTTGATTTTGGTCGACATCGATTGGACTAGGAAGGAGCGTGGTCCCGCAACGATCGCCCGGGTACTGTGGGAGACTCATCCAGCTATTGCTGGATAACTCATCGCTACTCTTGGCTGTTTGGTCGCGAGTGGATATAAGCAGTTTTCGAAGCGGTTTTGAATGAAACGCACGCTATTTGACGGTTTTACAGTGCTAACCTGCAACGTTGCTCTTTTTCGGCCCGACAGTGAATACTAGAAAAAATAGTCGGCTCGCCCAATCACTTCCAAAGTGACGCCACGCGGTACACGACAACAGATATCGAACGGCCACCACCGTCGAGTCGAAAGATATCTCAAACTCAAACTTGGGTAATTAAACCTTTATTGCGATTATAATATAACACAACAAGAACGAAAACAACAGACAACAATGAGACCCGCTGTAAGTGTAACAAATGGTGAGAATCACTACAAATGGTGGCTTGATCTTCTTACGTGCTTGTTCCCGATGGTAAATAGACGATAATGCGATCAGAAGAATATCTTCTCTATACTAGACCCTTGCTTCCCTTGTGCCTACCCCTGTAGACTCTCGCTCCCTTCAGACTCACTAGTTGACTTCGATCTTGCTTCCCACTACTCTCCAATAGAGTCCTCTCCGCGCTCCCCAACTAAACGGCCCCTAGAGTCAAGTGCTTCCTAACTAGTCCACGACGCCCCGACCCCAGAGACCCTTCGAGGCAAATGCGGAGATAAAAGGAAGAAGAAGAAAAGGCCGGTCAACGGCCGACGGCGGCAGTCCACTGCCTCGTGCTGCCCGCTCTCGCCCGCGCTTCCCGCCACGATCGCACCAACCTAAACGATTATCGATGGGTCACGTTAGCGATCACTGCGGGCGCCTCAAAGGAGACGGCAATGCCGTCAACGTCGATGCGCTTCCTGAATGAAGACCAAGGGATCGCACGAAATGATGAGGGGAAAAGAAGACAAATGAATAGTTAAAAAGGTCGGCTTTGCCGACACTCCCGCCCACCTTAATGCTTAGAGGTGGGCCAGATCCCACTGGCATTGCTGTATATCTTGCTCCAGTTGGTTGAGCTCCCTTCTTGCTTCCTCCATTGTGTCCGGTATGGTGCAGAGAGCCGCATGATGCCCGGAGTCATTGGGCTTATACTGCTCGAAGATCGTGTGCTTAGCTCGTTTGCAGTAGAAGCACTTCTTGTCCTTATAACCACAGAAGCCTCTCCTTTCGCAATGCTCCATACACTGGGGACACCTTGCGCGCTTCACAACTATGTTGTATCGGGCAGCTCCATTTGGCACAACTGGACACGACTCAGAATAATGTAGGCCTGCTTCCCTACAAAATATACATTCCATGGTCGCGCAGATACCTTGCGAGATCCATTCGTGCTTCCTGTCAGGGATTCTTCTTAGGCCTTGTTTAATGGGCCATGCTCTGTCCTCAAGTTCCGCCAATCGCTCCCTAAGGAACTCCCTTCTGCGTTGACGACGTTGCTGAACCTCTTCATCTGCTTCGCGCTCCCTTTCCGGATCGTCTCCGTCTTCTGATCTCATTTCGAGATCCTCCGGATCATTCACGTCCTGCAGCTCTTCGACGTGCTGCTCTGGGACCTGTACTTCTTCTACCATCCTTTCCCAGTACTCTTGGTCGTCTGCGGGGGGTTCTCTTACCACCGCTCTTGCTTCCTGTTCCCGAGCTTCCCTCTCGGTCTCGAGCCGCTGGATGTGGTCTTCCAGTTCGTCGATTCTGCCTTGCAGCTGCAACTCTCGCGCTTCCTTCTCTTTTACCAGATGATCGACCTGGGTATCGAGTTGCTGAACCTTCTCTTGCAGCTGCTTTACTAGTGCTTCCCTCTCGTCCTTCTGTTCGTTGAGGTCCTTCAGTTGCTGCAACAGCTCCTCATACGAACCGGCTGATTCCCTTGACGGGACTTGCTTCCTTGTTGTGCTTTCCTCGGCTTTGAGAAAGCTTTCCATGTCGTCGATGGCGACCTGTAGCGTACGACGTTGCTCCCTCATTTCCCTTATTGTCGTCCATACCTGCTGCTCGATTGTCGTCTCGTCGACATGGTCCTTCTTGGCTTGCTCTTTATGGATCAGCACTGTTGCAATATAGCGGCTTCCTAAGCGAGCCAACTTCTCCCGAGTGCTCAACGAATCGCGGAGCAACTTCTGCGTCGTCGATAGCTTCGTCCGAGGTTCTTTGGCATCGACATGCTCGTTCCTTTCCATTTGTCTCCAGTGATTGACCAGCAGACGGCTTTGCTCCCTCTGGTGAAACCACTCTTCGGACGTCACTGTTAACGATCTCACTATCATGGACCACTGCATTTCGCGGTTGTTCATGACGCGCTCCCAGAACATGTCGTCGGACTCGCTATCCAATCTGAAATCAGTATGTTTCGAGCTCCACAGAGGTAACAAGGTAGTGACAAACGCGCTCACTCTAGCATTCTTGCTTCCCTTCGCCTCCTTGGCGATACATTCGAGGTAGCACCACGTTTGCTTGCCATTTCCGACCCAGCTTGCTGACCTGTAAGTGTTTAGCTTCACTCCCTTATCGAAGTCTGGGATGTTATACCCATGCTTAATGAAGCTGCTTATGGAATTTAGAGTAGTTTGAACGTTATATTGTGCTTCCCACTGATTTAGACTCGACCCCGCCTCTACTTTAACTGACATAACCGTGACGGAGTCCAAATTACGAGTCAATCTAGCATAGTCCAGTCGATCTTTTCGTCGAAGATCGTAACGTGATGGCTGTGCTACCTCCTGCCGGTCGTCTATCGTGTCGATATCGGTCTCCCGACGTGATTCTGACGAGCTTCCCGGAGCTTGCTCCACTGTCGTCTGTTCTGGATCCTCGCTCGTTGCTTGGTCGTCCAGCTCGAGTGGTACTAGGAGATTGAGTGGTCTTCTGATCTTCCTTCTAGACGGTAGTACCACTACTGCTTGGCGTACTACTCCTTCGTTGTTGTGAATCAGTTCCTCGATTCGTCCCATTCTCCATGTGTACCGAGGTTGTAATGCGTCGCAAACTAGAACGACTTGTCCCAGTTTCGGTGCAATTCGCGCTCCCCGTTTGTTCGTGGCTTCTCGCACATGCTTCTCCCTTAGGGATGTTAGATAGTGCTGCTGCCATTGCTGCCAGAACTGCTCTATGATCCTAGTTGAGCTTTCTATGGCTTTGATGACCTGTCTTTTCGTTAGCGATGTGCTCTGGTCCGCCGGTGCTTCGTAGTCTGGGTCGTCCTCATTCGACTCATCCACCCGCAGCGGAGGTGCGACCTCAAATTGGTTCTGGATAAAGTCGATAGGCCTCAAGGCGCGCTGCTCCTGGTCTTCCGCTTCCACATAGACTATCGGTCTTGTATTGAGCATCGCTTCGATCTCCACTATAAGCGTTTGCAGCTCTTCCCTTGTCGGAGTCGCTTTCCGTAGTGTTTTGAACATCGCTAGTTTCACTGATTTGATGAGGCGTTCATACACCCCTCCCTGCCAGGGTGCAAACGGTGTGATCCGTATCCATTGTATCGTTCGGCAGCTTAGTTCCCTTGCAATCATTGGGTCGTTTTGCGCTGCCTGAAAGCATTCTGCTAGAATCTCGTCTCCCAACGTGAAGGTGGGGGCGTTGTCGCATGTTATCGTCTTCGGTACTCCTCTTCTCGCGAAGAATCGACGCAGTGCTTGTAGAAATGCGTTGGCCGATGCGTCCTGGACCAGATCCAGATGAATAAGTCTGGTAACCAAGCAGGTGATGATGCATCCGTAGCATTTTTCTGCGCTTCCTTCGTTCTTGACTGACAGAGGTCC